>CM038793.1:196765595-196926320 GCA_021764765.1 Vicia sativa | reverse complement strand
ATACTATCATAAGAAGTGGTAAACCTTCCGTAAATGACTCTTCCAACATTAAAAAATCCTTCCTACCTGTGGAAATGCTCATAACAGGAGAACAACCAATATATTCGGACGCTTGGTGATGAAAACTCATTATCAGATGTATTTTTTGTCGAAGAAACAAATATAAACAAGTTTAAGATGAGCAAATTTGAGGAATAATGGCCAAAATGGAAAGAAAAGCTAAAAGTTAATAATTATCGAGTTGAATTTGCGCCATCATTATCATAGATTAGGTTGCATCACGCATGTGATGTTATCCATTATTACGCTGGGATGAGCCTTTTTCTTGGCCAATTGACGCGTTCTTGTACCATATGACTTAATTTAAAATGGGAATTTTGGCATCTTTTCAGGGGTTTTATTTTATACTACAAGTGACTTAATTACAAAATCGAAGTTATATTTAGACCGCATTTAAGTTTCATCAAGGGCGTGATCTTCATGGATTTTCTAATGCAACCTTACCCTTATCAATTGATTTTTAATTGTATCAAGATGAGTAATTAAATACTCTTTTGTTAGGTTTGTATGATAAACTTATTTTGAACATATTGGGACATATGTCTAATTTTATATTGCATGATTAATCTTAGTTATATTTCTAAGATTCTTTATCTCATGGAACGTTCTTGGAAATTGGTAAGGCACTAATTGATGTGGAATCAAGTGTGCTAATGCTATAGTTTAACAATGTGCAGGTCATTTTTAATGCTTGTGAGTGGACGCAATATGCAAAAGACTTGAAAACACATTACCAAGTTTAAGTTAAAGGAAACAAATAGGATGAAGGAATGGCCGATGGACTTGTGTAATACGTAGTGGAACTTTATACCGATACATTAAGCATTACGAGTCAAGCTAATGACGGTAAATAAGCACTTGATGGGAGGCAACACTGGTAAGTTTATTTTATAAAAAAATTTAAATTCCATGTTATTGAATTAATCATGTGTTTTTATAGTTTATCAAAGGAAAAGTGATATGGTAAAGAATGTATACAAATGAGGAATGTAGAAAGAGGAAGATAGGCGTGAAAAAGTTGTATCACGCGTACGATGATAGGTATTACGTGAACAATGGCGACGATAAAACATATATCGTTTGATGTATCCATGGAAGTAACCATTGGGGTGGAAAATTATCATCATACACATGATGCAATTTATCACGTGCTCGATGACTTGCTAAATTTCCTATAAATATAATTTTTCTTACCATTGTCACACCACACCATATATCCTCCTCTCTTCCTTGCTTTCATTCTTGCCTGATACATCACTCTAATCCGGCCGCCCAAGGGCAAGCCACCGCTAGGATTTAGGTCTCAAAGTCGAGCTTAAAAGGCCTCAATTTTTTTATTTAATTATAATAATATAAAATGACACATTATACTTATAATATTATTAGTTGAGTTGGTAAAATTTAAGCTCTTTTTCTTTTTATCTTGAGTTCAACTCTTAACAACCATAAAATTATTATTTTAAATATATTCTAAAGGCCTCATTTTAAAAATTTCTTTAGGCCTCCAAGCGGGTGGACCATCCTCACATACCGATCATATATAATATCTTGCTAGTAAGAAGAAAGAACGAAGTCTCTTTTCTCTTGTAAGTTCTAATGTTATTTTTCTTACTTCATCATATTTTTGTAATGTTAGTATAGTACAAATGTCTCTTTAAGCAAAATTCAATGAGGTTCTACTTCCAACTCTTAACCTACACCATGCGCCTCCAACCTTTCCCAACCTCTAGTTTTTATATGAAGTCAATGCTAGGAAATATCTCAAGTTGGTGGAATATCACTTTGTAAGGGAGAAGGAGTTTGATTGCAAAACTTGATTGGTTTGAAGAAGTCGTGGAAATGATGCAACAAAGGAGATGGGTAAGATTTAACTATTTGATCCAAGAAAAATATTAGTTTGGAATTTTATGCCAACGCCGCTTTTCAAAGTTCTACCTCTTATATCTTATATGTTTGAGGTAAGTACATTGACTACTCCTCTCGCTACTATTAATTATCTTCTTCTTCTTATCCTCCTTGCATCCTATGCAAGTAGAGTTAAAAGGGATAGCACAATATTATGTATGAACCCATGGCTCAAGAGACCGTTGATGCTCTTTATAGGTCTGGGAATGCATGTGTGATTGAACGTAATCTTAGATTGGACCTCTTTCTTTGTGCAAACGTTAGAGGTTACATCTAACCAATCCCAATTTATAGTTAAAAGTTTAGGTGTGTTAGCTATGTTAAATGATGAGCCCATAGATGTGGTCTTTAATTCTCATAATATTAAATATATGGATGACGCTAGCAAAATGCTTGTAGGCACTTTTGTGTTATTAATGAAGGCAGGTACAGAGTCCCCACTCATTCAGATGACTTTATGATAAGTCCTAAAGCACTAATCAATGCTTCATCCATTCGAATACTTCAACATAATCATCCTCCAATGGGATCTCAACAAGATCTAGAAAATAATTAAGTAGGAGACGATGAAGAATTCTCCCATCGAGACATTTAAAATCAAGAAGCATCAATGAAAAACATCGAGGCAGTTTGTTATTTTAAACTTCGAGCCTTTTTAAGTTAACATGTGTTAATATGAATATTTTTTGCTAACCAATTTGAGATTATCCCTTCTTTCGGTGACATAGCCACATTTATTAGCCAATTGACTTGAAAAATTAAATCTTTCCACCATCTCTTTGGAGTTGGGTAAAAAAATTAGTTTTCTTGTCTTATGCAAAAGAACAAGTTTGGGGTTGCTCTTGGAAATGAGCAAAGTTTAAGTTTGGGGTACTAGAGCTATTGGTAAAAAAATTCAAAAAATTGAAATAAAAGAAGTCAAAATAACTTCTTCAAAAATAGAGAAAGAATTCAAAAGGCATAGCGAAGACTACAAAAATTCTAAATATCTAGTACTAGTAATGAAAAGAGTGGTGTGATAAAAAGAGAACTAGGTACCTAACTCCAATGGTTTAAGCCTATTTTCCCAAAATTTATCCTACTGAACAACTCTGGGTTACAACTCAAGAAGCCCTCAAGTGTATATGTGTGAGTATGTTTTGATTACTTTGATAAATTTTGTTAGAACATGATCAAAATCGGTATAAGAAGTTTTGCATGTTGACCGAAAGATTACCTTATCAATTGAATGAATTATAGTGAGATGAGAGACAGGTTGAGTACTTGACAAGGTTGACGATATTTTCTAAATTCTTCGGATTAAAGTTATAAAGTAGAATGATGATTAGGTAAAACAAATACTATATGGTGATGTTCATTTGTTATTGTGGCGACTTGTTTTTCTATTTGAAATTTGCAGTTGCAGGCAAGTTTCTTGAGGACAAACGACTAATTTTGGGGTTGTGATGACACTTTGTCATTGCATGTATTTTGTCTAAGAAATAGAGAGAGAAAATTCAAAGATAAGAAAATTTGAGGAATAATGGCCAAAGTATGATGCAAAAATGGCAAAGTATGAAGAATAAGAACTTAGAGAAAATTGGCCAAAAAGGGGAGAAAAGCTAAAAGTTACTAGAATTATTATGCGCCATCGCCATACATAGATCTATAAAATATGCATTACGTGTTGCTATCCATGACGCGTGCGTGATGGGCCTTTTTCTAGGCCAATTTTTACGCATTCGCACGATCAAGGCTTTAAAAGTGGAATTTTGGATTCTTTCAGGGTTCTGCAATTTTAGACTCGCATGTGATGAATTACAACACCAAAAGTGATATTTGAGTGCATTTAGCCATTGAGGCTTTAAAATAAATTCTAGAACTTGCCGTGAATTACTTAACTACATTCATACTTAAATCTTTCCCAACACATACATTATCAAAACCTATTTCTAATTTTGTTTTCGAATCAATATCTTTAGCTTCAATTTCTACTTTAACTCCCCATCGACAATTTTGGGGTAATGCAATCAATTGAAATTCCAATAGGGATGATTGTTACCACCGATGACATCCACCACAATTTCTTCTTTTCCTTATTGGCTCCTTGTTCTCAAGCACGAATGATCGACTAAGAGGTATTAAATTAATTCTTCTTCTTTACCTTTATCAATGAATATTTCCCAAGAGACTCTATTGAATCATTTGAAGCATTATTCTTTTTCGTTTTTTTTAGAGTTTGAGGTTGTGGCCGAAAAAGAAGCCATTATTTCTTTGGCCTTCCTTTTCCCTGAGTCATCGCCTAAAGGAAGAAGATTCTTACCCACTACTTTAATCCCCCTAGTTGGTCCCTAAACCGAAGGTTAATACGTTAAACCTAGTCGGATGAGTCGTTGTATTAATTGGGGATCAAAAATAAAATCATAAAAGTCAAGCCGAAAATCGCCATTCATGACCAAAAATTGTTTCTTTGTAGTAAGAATGTACACATTTATTATTAAATTCATTGAATTTCTAATTTTTATAAAATTAGGTATATTTATTATTTAAATAAAATTATTTTTTATGTATACCTTTATTCTAACATGAATATGCTGATATATCATGAATGACAAGATTAGTAAAAATTGAAGTTGATGATTAAAGTACATAGATTAAGTCATACTTTATTTAAGTATTTTTTGTGGAGTTTTTAATTTTTTTTATATTATTTTGTTAATTTATTATGAGTTTTTAACTTTCTGCTTATTTTATTTTATTTTTAGTAAATCAAGTTTGATATGAAATAGGTCTTTTACTTTGAAAATATAAGTATCGGGGAGAGTATTCTGCTCGGGGTCATACTAGGTTACACGATTGAACTTCCATGGTAGATCCTTGGTCGAACGTCCAGGTGTCTAGACCGAAAGTTCCAAATTTGATGACTAATAATGGTAACTAGTGGGATCATAATCTAATTGTTGCCTTAGTATGAGAAGTTATAACGATAATGCCTCAGAGAACTCCTTTGTTCAAGCGGTTCAAGACAATAGAATGATTTGGAAGTTTGACAGGTTCGGTAGATACTCAGTGCATAATGCTTGTCGTTATTGTATAAATGAAGCTATTGATACTTGCCACTTGAGTATTAAAGAGAATTGAGATCTAATTTGGAGTTTAAACACGCCACCAAGAGTTAAAAAATTTATGTGCCGACTTTGCATAAATTGTGTACCTACTAGAAATCGTCTTATTGAAAAAGGAATATAATGTTCTTCTAGTTGTGGAGTCTGTGGGGAAGAGGAAGAGAGTAATATTCACTTATTTCTCCATTGTGCTAAAAGCAAGTAGTGTTGGGAGAAAGTAAGTCTTTCGGAGTTGTTACAACAACATCATCCTGCTCATGTCCAATTTGCGTCTTTTACATTTTCTTTTTTACAGGTTGTTAATCAAGATCAACAAGCAGTCTTTTCTACTTTGTTATGGAACTTATGGAATTGCAGGAACAATCATATTTGGAACCAAATTATTTATTCTCGGGATACTATCAATAGGCGTGCTATGTATCTCCTGTTAGGATGGAATAATGCCCAAGAGTCAAAGATTAAAAAAAGCTCCCATACTCAAAATATAAAGTGATATTGAGTGGAAAAACTGCTGTCGAGGCGATCAAAGTGTAACATATATATACACTTTTCTATAGTAACATAGTTGGTTTGGGTGCTTGAATTAGAGACGAAGATGGTTCGCTTATCGCAACTTATACGCAATGGTATTCCCCATCTACAAAGGTAGCAGCTTGGAGAAGCATTAGGACTTTTAGCATTTATTAAGTGGGTTAATGAGCTCGGTCTTGATAATATGAATTCGCGATGGATCTTAAAAATGTGGTGGATAGTGTGAATGATGATTATCCTAATGTCACAAATTTTGGGTCTATTACGTGAATGAAAATGCTTGCTAGGTCATTATTTTACGAACTCACATTAAGTTCGCTAGAGACAAGTCAATGAAGTTGGTCATACTTTGGCACATATGACTTCATCTTACGCTAGTTTTAATGATTGATGTACCAACATGTATCAAATTATTTATTATTAATGATATACATTAAGTTTTCTCTTGTCAAAAATAAAATGCTTCATATGACAATAATAACTAATATTATTGAAATGAAGTTACAATATTCAACATGTAATTTAATTTCGTGTATAAATTATCTAATGTATGAAAGAGAAAGTGAGTGAATAAGTTTAGAGAATTTATTTGTACACCTCATATTGGTGGAAAACCCTTGAAACCCCGAAAATAACCTTCTAGATGTATTTACGAGACTCAAATCAAGGTGTTTGAGATACATCTCGAAAAATTTGTTTGCACTTGAAGTAATATTTAAACATGCAACAATATTTTCAAGATGCTCTTTGAAACACCTTGATTTGCTTCTTTCGTAGATGCATCTCGAAACCTAATCGCCTATCGAAGAGAGGTGGTGATATAGGTACTCAGGAATGAGGATTGGGCACGCCCATTGGTGGAGGAATGTTGCTTAAATGCCTTTTGGTTGAGCTTCGGATAATGACCATTCATTCAATCACATCATTACGGTGATCGAGGAGTGGTTAAGGAACCTCCTCTAATATGAAAGTGTAGCAGAAGGATACATCAAGTGATCGCCATCTCCTAATAGGAAAATGGAAAGATGGCATCTCCTTGTGCCACCTCTCGACAAAGTCCGGAGGCAAAAATGGCCTCCGCACCCATCCTCATCAAGGTGATACAACTCGAATATCTTTCGCTGGTTTACGTAATTTAGTGGTTGTTGCTCCGTGAAGATAAATAATTAATATCAATTTTAACATATTATTGCAGTAAATCATTAAAATGAAAGGTGTAACAAAAATATACATGTCCCTCTCGAAACATATCGAGCAACATGATCGGTAATAGATCAAGATGGAGGTATCACACGACCCTCATGGAAAACCCAAGTTAGCCTCCTCCTCCGAACCCGGCCCACTGTTCCTCCTTGTAATCCCTGACGAGATGCACATGAAAGAGGACTCCTCGGCGTGTCGATGTTCCTTCCACTTCCTCCTCTATACTGACCGTGTCCTCAACACCTCGTAGCATGCTCGCCTCCGCTCGCCTCGCTCTCTCTCTCTCTCTCTCTCTCTCTCTCATCGAGCCGATGTAGTTTGGCTAAGCCTACCAAGCCTCAATTTATTGGTGTTATTTGCCATTTATCTAGAAAAACAAATAATCGTTAATCAAAGGGAAGCGAACAAACAAGAACACGTTTGAAAGAAAAAAACTCAGGCCTATTTTTGGAGATGCATCTCCGAAACTCCTCAGATGGGTTTTCAAAGATGTATCTCTAAAAAAACCTGTGATTTGCACAACCAAAGCTTCAACTTAACAACTCCATTTTTACACCAAAATCCAATTTTTAGACATAAAAAACAAGCTTTTCAGAGGTTATACATAATCTAAACAGCTTAAAATACACATGCAAAGATTAAAAGGGATTGGATAACTTACTCAAATTTAAAGCTTTAAGAGTTGTAGAAATGTGTTGAAATTGAGAGTAGGAGTGAGTTGTAACAAGTGCAAATGAGTAGACAAACTTGAATGAGTTTTGAAAGTAGATATTTTGGACGTTTTTGGGGTGTTTGATAGTTAGAATTTAGAAGAAATGAGAATGAGGGGTGGTTGTTCGTATTTGTTAACGTAATGTCTAAGGATGGCAAGGGTCGGGTCGAGTGCGAGTTTCACACTGCCCAAACTCGCACCTGAAATCACCATCCAAACCCGAACCCAAACCCAAAGGTTATTTGGATGGAAAAATAACACCCGCGTCCACATCCGTTAGGTTCGGGTTTTTCCACCCAAACCCGAATCCGCAGTAAAAATACAAAAAATACAACAACAACAACATTAAAATTTGAAACACAAAAATTCCATCAAGGTCTCTCAAAGAAATTAAGGAATTAAATTACAACTTTCCATCAAGTTTGGCAACATTTCAATTAAAATTAAGGTCTTAAACTTTTACACTTATATATTTAAGGGTCCTTATATAATTTAATGCCTAAGCGGGTGTGGTTTCGGGTTTCGAGTGTGGGTTTGAGTGAACCCAAACCCACACCCGAAATATCGGGTGGCACCCGAACCCAAACTCATCAATCGGTTTTCACCGTTGACTCCTGATTTGGTGAGCAGCCCTGGGTTCGAAAGTCAATCATCTCTAGACAGTGTTCTAATTCAAGATGTATCTCGAAACTCCATTGATTTTGAAAAAAGTGTTTTGCAATACATCTCGAAAATACCCTAGAAAAAATAAAAGTTGTGCGTTCAAAGATACATTTCCGAATTCTGAAAATAAAAATGAAATTTTGCCAGAGATGATTGAAAAGATCTAAGGATGGAGAAAGAACTTCCCTAAGTTTATCGGACTCAATTTAATAATTAAATGTATTTAATTACTATATTTTTTTTCAAAAGATGATAAGTGTGATTAATGAAAATTTAAACTGATTAGCATAATAACACATAATAATAATAATAATAATAATAATAATAATAATAATAATTATTATTATTATTATTATTATTATTATTATTATTATTATTATTATTATTATTATTATTATTATAATAGAAAGGTAAATTCTTAACTACTCCTTAAATAATTAGGAGTAATTTATCCTTAATGACTTATATCAATAAACTTTTGTGACATAAAATACATTTTTAAAATCACATATTAACCTTAAACTATAAAGAATTAAAATTAAATTAAGAAAAAATATATGATTTTATTTTTTAGTAGTAAGATGTTGGTATGTCAAGTGTGAATAATGATTCTTATATTGGATGAAAAAGAAAATGTTGAACAATTTTAAAGTTAAAAGTGACATAGATTAATGCCTTAAGATTTTAAATTAATATGTAATTTTAAAAATATATTTTATAAAAAAATACCCTTTTATTAAGATATCATCCATTCTCCCTTATCTAAAAGTGTCAAAGGTCCTATAAAGTTCCACGTTAGTCCTTTCCGTCCATTTTTAATGACATGGCTCATGTTTGTGCACGTGGAATCGTGGCGATGACGAAGAATTGGTCATCGACACGTGGCATAGTAAGCATAACTTTTTAAAAACATTTCAAGATTTTGCACAAACTAGGATTTGAACCAAAGACATCTTCATTACTACACACTACACTTACCACCAAACCACTTTGCTTCATGTGTATTACATTAACAAATATATATATATATATATATATATATATATATATATATATATATATATATATATATATATATATATATATATATATATATATATATATATATATATATATATATATTTCACATTATTAATATTATTATTATTATTATTATTTTTTGATTTAAAAATAAAAACTGAATAATATTCTTAAATTTACTTATATTATTAAATTTAAAATAATCATATTATTATTAATAATAATATTCAGGATTTAATAATATTATTAATATTATTTTTTTAAAATCTAGAATATTAATAATACTATTAAATTTACATATATTATTAAATTTATAAAAATAATATTATTAATAATAATAATATTCTGGATTTAATAATATTATTAATATTATTTAAAAAATCCAGAATATTAATAATATTATTAAATTTACTTATATTATTAAAAATCCAGAATAATAATAATATTATTATTATACTAATATTATTAATATAAGTAAATTATTAATATAAGTAAATTATTATTATTATTATTATTATTATTATTACTTTGATTTAAAAAATAAAAACTGAATAATATTATTATTTTTACCATTTTTTGCATGAATAAATTATTAAAAATAAATAAATAAATATTATATGTTTTTAAAACTGAATATTATATTTATAAAACCGAATATATGTTTAAAAATGGTATAATATATAAGGATGTTATTATTATTTTTAAAACGAAATATTATTAATATTATTTTTAAAAAATCCAGAATATTAATAATATTATTAAATTTACTTATATTATTAAATTTATAAAAATAATATTATTAGTAATAATAATATTCAGGATTTAATAATATTATTATTTTTTAAAAATTCAGAATATTAATAATATTATTAAATTTACTTATATTATTAAATTTACAATAATTTTTGATTTTCAATAAAATTAAATTTACAATAATTTCTCATAACTTGTTACTACCAATTTTCAATATTATAAATTTAATAATATAAGTAAATTTAATAATATTATTAATATTCTGGATTTTTAAATAATATTAATAATATTATTAAATCCAGAATATTATTATTATTAATAATATTATTTTATAAATTTAATAATATATGTAAATTTAATAGTATTATTAATATTCTAGATCTTTAAAAAAATAATATTAATTATATTATTAAATCCTGAATATTATTATTAATAATAATATGATTATTTTAAATTTAATAATATAAGTAAATTTAAGAATATTATTCAGTTTTTATTTTTTAAATCAAAGTAATAATAATAATAATAATAATAATAATAATAATGTGAAATATATATATATATATATATATATCATTTGTTAATGTAATACACATGAAGCAAAGTGGTTTGGTGGTAAGTGTAGTGTGTAGTAATCAAGATGTCTTGGGTTCAAATCTTGGTTTGTTCAAAATTCTGAAATGTTTTTAAAAAGTTATGCTAGCCATGTCATCTGCCACCCGTACAAACATGAGCCATGTCATCTGCCACCTAGTCAAAGAATTGACGTTTTTTTAAAAAATGGACGGAAAGGACTAACGTGGAACTTTTTGTACAATTATAGGACCACTTTGACACTTTTTTTAGATAAGGGACCAGAATGGACCCCGAGGTACACTTAAGGGACCAAAAAGAGTATTTTGCCTATTTTATATCACAAAACTTCATTGATATAAGTCATTAGGAGTAAATTACCTTCAATTTTAGGAGGGGTAGCTTATGCCTCACCTGAGAGGAATCCCTTACTTTTTGGCCAGCAAGTATTTGAATTGGTTAGATGGCATGAAAAAGACTTTCGAAAATAGCATTGCTATTTATGATTTTCACCTTTCACCTATGCGTTGTCATTCCATTCCATTATTAGACTATTGTGTTCTGCCATTTCGTCATCTATATATACTGTTCTCTTCTTTGCCAATCTCTTTCACCCACCATCCTCCTAATTAAATTTGATGGCTTTTAGAACCATTGTTTTTCCACTATTAATAATATTGTTAGAGATTCATATATGCTTATCCGCAAAGATTAGCAGAGCAGATTTTCCAAATGGTTTTGTATTTGGCACTGCCTCTTCAGCTTTTCAGGTTCATTTCACTTCACAATTTCCCATTAACTAATTACTCCATCTAATTAATAAACTTGTGAGTACTGTGTAGTATGAAGGAGCAGTGAAAGAAGATGGAAGGGGTCCATCTGTATGGGATACATTTTCTCATACTTTTGGTAACATTATTGCATACTTCATTTTACTCATAAATCAATTACTATTTCTATGGTTGCTGATCATCACCTTAATTACATTTGTTACAGGCAAGGTAATAGATTTCAGCAATGCTGATGTTGCAGTCGATCACTACCACCGATACCAAGTACTAACTCAGACTTAATCATACATCAGTAGTATACATTCTTGTTAGTTTAATTACTATGCATCTTAGTTCTTTTTCGATAAACAGGAAGACATACAACTCATGAAAGACTTGGGAATGGATGCCTATAGATTTTCCATATCTTGGTCTCGGATTTTTCCCAGTAAGCAACTTTCACAGTTTGAAAGTATTTTTAAAAATTGTTTCTAGCTACTTTGAAAGGTTGTTTGAAGCCATAAGTATTACATTTGTTAGATGGATCGGGCACGATCAATCAGGCAGGAATTGATCATTATAATAAACTCATCAACTCGTTATTGGCAAAGGTAGCTCTCTCGTTATTATACATCCGCAATTGTTTCATCTCATCAAATTTCTGTATAGTTAGTTATATGCATGCTTTTGTAGGAATTGAACCTTATGTGACACTCTATCATTGGGACCTACCTCAAGCCTTGGAAGACAAGTATAAAGGCTGGCTCAGCACTGAAATCATGTATAGAATGTTACAAATTACTTTAAGCATGTTTTGAAAGTATTCTTATGATTTTGGATATGATTTATGTGTATTACACAGAAAGGACTTTACGACTTTTGCTGAGACGTGTTTTCAGAAATTTGGGGACAGGGTTAAGCACTGGATTACTTTTAATGAGCCACATACATTTTCTATACAAGGATATGATGTCGGTTTACAAGCACCCGGACGATGCTCTATTCTCCTTCACCTGTTTTGTAGGGCAGGGAACTCTGCCACCGAACCTTACATTGTTGCTCATAATGTCCTCCTCTCTCATGCATCAGTAGCAGATATTTATAGGAAAAAGTATAAGGTAAAGTTACGGAATTTTATTGTGGTGGTTATTATAAAGTTTCCTACTACTAATAACTCAGCTATTCAACAGAATATACAGGGTGGATCACTTGGGATAGCTTTTGATGTCATTTGGTTTGAGCCTGCCACAAACACTCAACAAGACATTGAAGCAGCACAAAGAGCTCAGGATTTTCAACTAGGCTGGTAAGTTACCATTCACATACTACATCATAGATTGAAATTTGCATATCTGCTATTGAAAATCAATCATTCATATAAAGACTAATTACATTTTGCTTACATTTGAAGTTAAGGCTTAAGAAAGTGATAATAAATCAATCGTGCTGTTAAATGTCTTATTGTTAGGTTTCTTGATCCTTTGATGTTTGGAGATTATCCAAGTTCAATGAGAAGCCGAGTAGGAAACAGGCTGCCAAAATTTTCTCCATCTGAGACTGCTCTTGTTAAGGGTTCATTAGATTTTGTTGGAATCAATCATTACACCACATTTTATGCAACAAAAGATACCACTAATGTAATTGGAATTTTTCTCAATGATGCTATTGCAGACTCGATACCATTACCCTTCGTAAGTTTCATACCAAACATTATCAAACAATCATTACCTTTGTCAAACTGCTTGTTTTTGCATTGCCACTAATTTATCACTTCCTTTTCTTTCTTTTTCAGCATTCAATGGCACTAACGTTATCGCAGAAAGGGTAAATTCTACATCATAATGTAATCTAATTTATTGTTATCATACTCAATTATAATCAACTACATAAATTCTGAGTTGCAGGCAAATTCAATATGGTTATATATTGTGCCACAAAGTATGAGAACCTTAATGAACTACATCAAACATAAGTATGGGAACCCTCCTGTATTTATCACTGAAAATGGTAATCTTCAAAGTCTCAATGTATCTCAAAGTTCCATCTTGAATTTATAAATACAAGTCTGCAATAATTACATTGTTGATACTAGCAAGTTGTTTACGATAAAGTATAAATTTGATTTGGTAATGGTTTCACAGGGATGGATGATCCAAATAGTATAGTTATCTCCATGGAAGAAGCTTTGAAGGATGAGAAACGGATTAGATATTACAGTGGCTATTTATCTTACCTAAAAGCAGCTATTAAGTATGATGGTTGTAATGTGAAAGGATATTTTGCTTGGTCATTGTTGGATAATTGGGAGTGGGCAGGTGGATACAGTTCAAGATTTGGGCTGTATTTTGTTGACTACAAAGACAACTTGAAGAGATATCCAAAACAATCTGTACAATGGTTCAAGAACTTTTTGAAACCGGCTAAATAGTTGTAAGAATGTATCATTTGGGAGAGTTGGTGTTGGTGAAATCGGTGTTTGCGTCGATTGCGTTGAGTGGATGGCTCAGAGGCTGTGATTTTTGGTGTCAGTGGCAGTGTTCTGTTGGAGAGGTTCCGGTGGAGGAATTGGTTTGGCTACCGTAAAGTTTGTGAGTTTTATTAGTCTTCCGCTGTGCTCTTTGTATGGTATGCTTTGAATATAGCTTGTTGAATGGGATATTTGTTGTTTGGACTGTTTACACAACTTGGATTATATTTAAATATTATATCTAATCTAATCTAATATTTTAACGAATCTAATTTAATATTTTAACACATCCCAATAATCCAAGTTGTCGAACATTCTCAAAAATAGTCAATCTGAACTATTCCTAATTTCTTTCTTAAATTTAGGAATCTGTCAATCTTCAATCCTTTGGTGAAGATGTCAGCCAACTGTGCTTCACTTGAGCATTGCCTAACTTCAAGTTCACAACGATTTACTTTTTCCCTCAAGAAGTGAAACCTATCTTCGATATGTTTACTTCTCCCATGCAGAACTAGATTCTTCGCCAAATTTATAGTTGACTTGTTGTCGATTTGCAACACTAACGGTTTCTTCACTTCAATAACCATTTCTTCAAGTACTGATTTGATTCAAATTGCTTGACAAGCAGCAAATGACCATTCTATATATTCAGCTTCGCAAGATGACAATGCCACCACAGGTTGCTTCTTTGAACACCATTATATTGGGGCACCAAATACTTGAAAGAAATATCCAATTGTGCTTCTTTGATCTTCCTTATCTCCACACCAATGAGCATCTGAAAAACAATTAACTATTGTTTCTTTATCTTCAGAATTTCGTCGAAATAGTATTCCACGGTTTATCGAGCCCTTCAAATATCTCAGAATTCTTCTTGCAGCCTTTATATGTGACACTCTTAGTTCACTCATATATCTGCTTACTAATCTGACAGCGAAACCTATATCAGTTCGACTGTTGCATAAACACTTAAGAGATCCCACAATTTGCTTGAACAAAGTTACATCAACATTGTCTTCCTCTCCATTCTTCTCCAACTTCACATTTGGTTCGACAGGTGAGGATCCATGATTCGAATCATCCATTATGAATCTCTTGAGTATCTCTTTGACATACTTCCTTTGATGTAGCATCATACCTTGCTTCGTTATTTGAAATTCCATGCCTAGGAAATATGACAGTTTTCCCATATCCGACATTTCTAATTTCTTCGTCATCAGCTCTTTGAACTCCGACAAGTTCTTCAAGCTATTTTCGGTTACTAGAAAGTCATCAACATATAAGCAGATGATTGTTATATCTTGTGCTACAACCTGAACATAGACACTATACTCTAATTTGCATTTGACAAATCTCAATTCGACTAAGTATGAGTCGATATTCTTGTTCCGTGCCCTAGGTGCTTGCTTGAGACCATAAAGCACCTTATGCAACCTATATACTTTACTCGCTTCCTTATGAATCACAAACCCAGGAGGTTGTGTGACATAAACTTCTTCTAAAGGACCATTCAGAAATGCTGATTTCACATCTAAATGAAATGTCGATCAGCCTTGGTTACATCCAATGCTACTACTAGTCAAACAGTCTCCAATCTTGCTACTAGAGCAAATACTTCAGATTATTCAAGTCATTCTCTTTGAAGAAACCCTCGAGCTACTAATCTTGCTTTCTGTCTTGCTATCGAACCATCAACATTGTGTTTCAACTTGAATACCCACTTTACTTGATAGCTTTATGTATGAGATTCAACTAACTCCCATGTGTTGTTTCTTTCGATTGCCTATAACTCTTCGACCATAACTAACTTTCACTTGTCAATCTTCAAAGCTTCGCTATAGTCAATTGGTTCAGTACATGCAAGTAAAGCAAAATGAACTAATTCTCCATCTGATGTAACTTCATCATCACCAGTCACTTCATAATCTTGAAATCTTGTTGGAGGAACTCTATTTCGTTGAGGTCTATGACTTGTGCTAGTCACACCCTCTTCAACTTCGACGTTGTCTGGAATGCCAACTTTTGCTTCATCTTCGACTTTGACTAGATTCTCAGGAATTCCTTCGACTTTGACTTCATCAATTTCTTCGTCGAAAGCAGAGTTCATCAGGGGCTTGTTAATTGAGTTACTAGAATTCCAATCCCATACTGAATTTTCATCAGTTACAATGTCTCTACTCAACATAATATTTTTATTAACTAAATTGAATAGCATGTATGCACGGTTTTATGATATCCTACCGGAATCATAGGTTCACTCTTGTCATCAAGCTTCCTTCTCATTACACAAGGAATATGCTTATAACACATAGAGCCAAACACCTTCAAATGACTTACTGATGGTTGTTTGCCACTCCATACTTCTTCAGGAACCTTGTTTTTCAATATCTTGGTAGGGCACCTGTTCAAAATATAAACTGCAGTTGAAACAGCTTCTCCCCATAAAGACTTTGGCAAATTCTTCTGCTTTAGCATGCATCTTGCCATATCTAATATGGTTCTGTTTCTTCTTTCAGCAATTCCATTATGTTGAGGCGTATAAGGAGAAGTTACCTCATGATTAACACTATGTTCTACACAAAATTTCTCAAACATCTTCGAAGTGTATTCGCCACCTCCATCTGTTCGCTGAACTTTGATCCTTTTCTCACTATGGTTTTCGACAAGTATCTTGAATCTCTTAAAGATTTCGAATATTTTGTCATTTCTCTGGGTCACATAGATCCACAAATTTCTACTGAACTCATCAACAAACAAAACAAAATATCTATTTCCACCAGTGGTATGTTATTCGAATGGACCACATACATCTGAATGTACCACTTCGAGAATGTAGGATGATCTCATTGGCATAGTCGAAACGAAAGAATTTCTGGATTGTTTTTCGACTAAACAACCTTCACAAAGTTTTTCAGACATCTCAAGACTTGGAATTCCAGTAACCATATCTTGAGTAATCAATTGATTTAGTGATCGAAAATTCAGATGTCCAAACCTCAAATGCCACAACCAACTATCCTTGTGGTCAACAATAATTTTCAAACATTGAACTTCTATCGAACTGATCATAGTATTAAATGTCCTGTTCTTTACAACGAAGATTTCAAGACCAAATTGTTCTTGGTGTCAAATAATTTCAAAGCTCCATCTTTCATAACAACTGAGAAATCTTTTTCGTCCAATTGTCCAACACTTAACAAATTGTAACTTCAAATTACTTACTAATAAGTTTGGGTTTATACCACTTCAATTATATTTAAATATTAAATCTAATGCAATGTAATCTAATATTTTAACAAATCTAATTTAATATTTCAACATTAATTATTAATTATGAGAATATTTTTTCACCTTGTACATTAACCCAACCCAGTGGTTAAGACATAGAATGGACCTTAAAGATCTCTAGTTTGATTTCTTCTAGGACTAATTTCACATTTTAATAAATAAAAATGAAGATTTTAAGAAAAAACATTTATTATTACATTAACTAACTAACTAACTTACATTAAATATTAATTTGAACAATTAATATTCATATAATTATTTACAATCTATAAAAAATAATTTTAAGATTCTTATTTTTTGGAGTCCTAAATTGTGGGTCTGATTGCCCAACTCAAAGCCGGCTCTAATAAACACATTTATAAAGATTAATTTATGGAATAATTACAATTTATTTTTTAAAATATGTGATTCGTTAACTCATGTTTTATTTTACAGTGGTTAGAAATATATTATACTCTAAATAGTTAAGAGATTTAACTATCCACGAAATATGCAGATAAACTATTAACGGAAGATTTTTCAAGATGCAAATGTATCAAATATAGGTAAACATAAGTAGTAAGTTATTAAAACAAATACGCCAATGAAGTAATAAATAAATAAAAAACCACGCAATTATTTGTAGACAAATAGTAAGCTATTAATATAAGTTTACATTCATTATTTTGAAAGCCATTCATTACAGTCCTTTTTAACATAACAAAACAAATGATAGCACTAGAAGTTTACATTTGGTGAGGGTTATTAATACAGTATCCGCTAAATTTCGCAATAGTATGATGAATAATAGAGTAAGTGTGAAGGCAAAAGCACTTTCCAAAATAATTGGGGCCATGCCAGTATGCCACATTAAATTATCTTCACCATTCACCAATCAACAATCACCTACGCGTTCTCATTTGCCATTGCCGATTCACACTCCAAACTCCAAACTCCATTCCCACTCACTCTTACACTATTTCTTCGCCCATTTCGTCTCCTATATATACTCCTTCGTTATTGTTCCAATTTGCAAATTTCACTACTCTTAGTTATGGCCTTTACAACCATCGTTGTTCCGGTTGTTACTCTCCTAACGATACTGTTACAGATTCATTTATGCTTATCCGCGGAAATTAGCAGAGCAGATTTTCCTCATGGATTTACTTTTGGCACTGCTTCTTCTGCTTTTCAGGTTAGTTTAACAGTTTCTAGTTTCAGATCATCTAAACTCTCTCACCATCCTCAAGGTTCGAATCCTAATATTCTTTAATTCTATTATTGTTGTGAAAATGTAAAGCATTCTTTTTAGTTTTACCATGAGTACTGTATTTCTTTCACAAACAAGAAAAAATAGTAAACAAGGAAATGTTCAGGGTGGAGTAATTAATTCATTGTGCTACAAAACTACCTACTGGTTGGTTCAACTAAGCAACTGAATTTGTCGTTTACTCTGCCCCCACTTCTTGTTTCTTGCTCATTAATTAACTGTTAATTATTAATTAACTGTTAATTAATAATTGTTTGATTTTGGTTGTACACAAATTTAATATTGTTTGAAAATGGATGACTATAACTTGTGTCTTCTGTGTAGTATGAAGGAGCTGTGAAAGAAGATGGAAGGGGACCATCTATATGGGATACCTTTTCTCATACTTTTGGTAAAAACACGCTTCACTGCCTTATTTATTGCATACTTCATTTCTATTGGTATCTATAATGCTTCTTCACATGCATGGTTCTTATAATATGCTACAATGCTGGCTTATCATTACCTCACATTTGTAATTTGTTACAGGCAAGGTAACAGATTTCAGCAATGCTGATGTTGCAGTCGATCACTACCACCGATACCAAGTATGTCACTGTCAAAGACACTTCAATCTATGTCTTGTTAATGACATCAGTATGATTTTTAGTGCAAGTTGGGATTCCTTTAATAGAGCTGAAAGTGATGCCAAATAATTAAAATTTATTTATTTATATGATTTTAATATCTCTTTGATCAAAGGCGTGTCCGGTGATCGACATTGACACATGTGCTTAAATTCAATTTATTTATTTTATCAAATTAATACTGGTGTCATCTCAGTGTCGTGTCTGGTGATCGTGTCTATCAATGCTTCATATGAGATGTAGACTAACATTTAGCCCATCTTAGTCCATGTGGGCTTATCCACTTACCACATGAATTCAACACATTCTTGCATCTTATCTTATACATGATAATGCCACATTAGTCACACTTACATAGTTAGTTAATTAACAGTTTTTGTGTGTCTTACATTCAGTTAGACAATTAGTCTTTCTTTACTGAATTAAACTAATTTGTAATACATACAATTCAAACTATAGTTCAACTATGGGTCAAAGTATCTTGGTTTTTGAACATTGAATTTTTCGTGTATACAGGAAGACATACAGCTCATGAAGGACTTGGGGATGGATGCCTATAGATTTTCCATTTCTTGGTCTCGGATTTTTCCAAGTAAGCAACTTTTATACTCAACATTAACTTCAAAATTAGTACATGGTCGAATGCTTTGTAATGGTGTTTCAGTTACTCTCATAACAATTATCTGAAGCCATAAATATTTCATTTGTTAGATGGATCTGGCGCGATCAATCAGGCAGGAATTGATCATTATAATAAATTCATCAACGATTACTAGCAAAAGGTAGCTCTCGCTATCTATCTCTAACTATTTCATTTGATCATTTCTGTATTTTACCTTTGAACTTCCAAAAGTTCAATCTATGTATAGATGCATGCTTCTGATTGCTCGATCCATTACATTTGTAGGAATTGAACCATATGTGACACTATACCACTGGGACATTCCTCAAGCCTTGGATAACAAGTATAAGGGATGGCTCAGCACTGAGATCATGTACAACAAATGTTACACTTTATTTTAAAAATGATTTTTCAGTACTCTTACGACACATGATATGGAAAAAAAAAACTTATGTGATTCATCTCATGTGTACTACAGAAAGGACTTTGCAACTTATGCTGAGACGTGCTTTCAGAAATTCGGAGACAGGGTGAAGCACTGGATCACATTTAATGAGCCACATACATTTACTACACAAGGATATGATGTCGGTTTACAAGCGCGGTGCTCTATTCTCTTTCATTTGTTTTGTAAAGCAGGAAACTCTTCTACTGAACCTTACATTGTTGCTCACAATGTCCTACTTACTCATGCAACAGTAGCAGATATTTATAAGAAAAAGTATAAGGTAAAAAGTCATAGATTTTTCTGAGTACTTAAATTCAGATAGAAAGGAATTTTATTGTGGTACTTATAGAGGGTCCTTTCTGAAAAATTCAACTTGAAATTCACTGAAAATTGTTGATTATTTTCCACTTGGGGTATAAACTGCTACTTATAACTGGGTTATACGACAGAATATTCAAGGTGGATCACTTGGAGTAGCTTTTGATGTCATTTGGTATGAGCCTGAGTCAAACACTAAAGAAGACATTGAAGCAGCTCAGAGAGCTCAAGATTTTCAGCTAGGCTGGTAAGTTATCATTCACATACTACATCATAGATTGAAATCATTGATATAAAGACTTAAGAAAGTGATAATAACTCAATCGTACTGTTAAATGCCTTAATGATAGGTTTCTTGATCCTTTGATGTTTGGTGATTATCCAAGTTCAATGAGAACCAGAGTAGGAAACAGGCTGCCAAAATTTTCTCCATCTGAGACTGCTCTTGTAAAGGGTTCATTAGATTTTTTAGGAATCAACCATTACACCACATTTTATGCAAGAAACAATTCTACTCATGTAATTGGAACTTTGCTCAATGATGCTATTGCAGACTCCGGTACCATTACCCTTCGTAAGTTTCATACCAAACATTATCAAACAATCATTACCTTTGTCAAACTGCTTTACAATTTTTCTGGTTCTCCATTGCCACTAACTTATCACTTCCCTTCCCTTCCTTTCCTTTTCAGCATTCAACGGCACTAAAGCTATTGCAGAAAGGGTAAGTTCTAGATATACCTCAACTGAGTTCAGTCAATGGCGTAGTTTCATTAATCTATATAAATTCTGAATTGCAGGCAAATTCTATATGGTTATATATTGTGCCACAAAGCATGAGAACCTTAATGAACTACATCAAACAAAAGTATGGGAATCCTCCTGTCTATATCACCGAAAGTGGTAATCTTCAAACTCTTATAACATCCCAAAGCTCTAGTTTCCGTTTAAAAATTGAAATAAGTCATAAATTACATGGTTGAGACTTGAAGTTTTATCATAAGAATCTTGTTGCACATGATTTTTTTCACAGGAATGGATGATCCAAACAGTATATTTATCTCCCTTAAAGATGCTTTAAAGGACGAGAAACGGATTCGATATTACAGTGGCTATTTATCTTATCTAAAAACAGCTATCAAGTATGTAATAGCTCTTCTTATCTTTTAGTCCATTACAGTCCATGACCGATTTTCGAAGTTAATTAACGAAGTATTGATCTGTCTAATTTCAGAGATGACGGTTGCAATGTGAAAGGATATTTTGCTTGGTCATTGCTGGATAATTGGGAGTGGGTAGCTGGATATTCTTCAAGATTTGGTCTGTATTTTGTTGACTACAAAGACAACTTGAAGAGATACCCTAAACAATCAGTCCAATGGTTCCAGAACTTTCTGAAACCAAAACCAGCTAAATAGTTGTGTACATATATAAGATTGTATTCCAATAGTAGTGTTTTTATATTCATTTGGTTTGAAGTGAGGTGAGTTAATTTGATTATAACATTTTAGAGTTGGATTGGAACAACTTATAAGTTGATAAAATTTATTTTGTTTCAGTTTAATTTAAGCCAAAATTACTTCTTCTTACTTGCATTGGACATTTTTTTTTTCTTGCCAAAGTAGTATAGTTTGGTTAAATTAAGTATTATTCTAGTGTTGTGGAATAAATTGTCTAGATCTGCTATCTTATTTTATTATATGCCAGAATTATATTCTTCATTTTGTCTCTTGTTTAATGTGTCTGCACGTAGACATGAACAGTTGAGTAATTTAGGTTGCATTTTCTATGTGAATGTCCTCTGAATTTAATATTTTTTTAATGGTTTTTATAATTGAAAACAGCATGCTCATTTTCTACTTTCCTAACTCATGAATATCTATTTCCGTCTAAGAAGCACTATCACATATACATCTTTGTTATGAGTTATTTTGGTATTGAACTTCATGTCACACAGCGAATACAGTTGATAAAAAAGGGCAAAAATTGGTTGGAAGTTTTGAAATCTCATCCTATTGATTTCCCACCCACCTTTTCATAACGTCGATTCTAATGTTTTCTAATTCTCATTTTTGTGAATTGGGAGGTTGCATAATAGATGCAGAGATCAAGGCGTGTTTAAGAAGCTGAAAGGGTTCAAGACATTTTTCGTCAAAGACAAACTTAGCATCCTTCATCAAGAGACTTGTTAGGGCTTTTGTGATCTTAGAAAAATCCTTAATAAAATATGGGTAGAAACCAACGTGTCCCAAAAAACTTCGGACTTCTCTGACAGTCTTAGGTGGTAGGAGGTTCTCAATAACCTCGATCTTAATTTTGTCAATTTTGATTCCTTTTTCGAACACTATATATTTCAAGACTATGCCTTCCTTTACCATGAAGTGGCATTTCTCCCAATTCAACCATAAATTGATTCTCACGCTCCTGTCTAATAGTTAGCAAGGCACCCTTCGAAAATTTATCCAGAGAAATTATCCATGAAGACCTCCATGATATCATCTAGAAAGTCTGTAAATATCACCATTATGCATCTTTGGAAGGTGGAGGCTACATAGTCTCAGATAGTCCGAACGACATTCGTTTAGTGCGAGCATGCCATGGGGCATGTGTGGTATTTTCCTAGTCATCAAGATGGATTGGTATCAAGAAAATCTTGAATATCTGTCTAAGTAACAAAAATGTGAGTGTCGAGTCAGACGTTCAAACATCTGGTCTATGAAAGGAGGGGGAAATGAATTTTTTGGGTGGTTTTGTTTAATTTTCTATAATCAATACACATTCGGCACCCTATCTCTACACACTTGGCCATGGATTCACTTTTTTTTTCCATTATGTATTATTGTTACTCCTCTTTTCTTTGGTACAACATGTACCAAACAGACCCATTAACTATCAGATATCAAATAAATTATTCCAATCTCAAGCAATTTTAGCACCTCTTTTCTAACTACTTCACTCATAATAGGATTAATCTTCCTCTAGTGCTCTCTAGAGGCTTTTGAGTCCTCTTCTAGCATAATTGTGTGTTTACACACAAGTAGCTAATCCTTTCGTGATTAGAGATGTTGTAGCCTGAAGTTATAAGATATTTTCTTAACACCATCAAGAGCCCCTCAGTCTTATCTCGATCAAGATCTGCGTTAACTATAATTGGACGATCAAGTATTAACATGCCCTAGACTTGGACCGACATGACCAATTTACCCTTATAATTATTTCAACATAATCATGTTCTTCTAAGCGGGTTATTAATTGGGGCCAACTCAATTGGATATAAATTGATTCTGCCCGCTTTAAAACTCGGCCTAAGAGATCAATCATATAAAAATTTATTTGAAAGTCGTTTTTTTTATCAATACACCACCACATTGCATACTATTACTATATGATTTGGTGCATGTCCCCATTGATAAATTTGTTTTTGTAAAGAGCATAGCCATGAAGTAGGGATTAAGATGCTTTCAATTGTTTCCTCTCCATTTCTTATCCTATGAAATAGACCTCATGTGGAGCATCAATCAATTAACAAGAATACGTCAAATTAATCATCAAATGTAAGATATGTAAATTTAATTTAAAGTTCAAAAGTTTATGGGACGACATGTGAGAATGTGGCAATAGTCACAACTACAACATTACTACTCATTAGAAAGTAGAAACTAGAAAGGACTATATATTAAAATGAAAAAAATAAAATAAAATTCTTTCTGAAGAAAACAATTGAGATTGTGACACTTAAAAATCAGAAGCAAGCAAGTTGTCAATTTATAAGTCATAGTTTTAGTTTTGATGCTTCATTTTGGTATACCATATATAGTACTACTAGTACTCAAAAACCTACTTAAATCTTGGCCGTTGAAATAATCTTCAAAATATTCTCACACAAGTACACGTGCACCTATCACACATTTTTTTCATTATTATTACTTGTTGCTTTCATGCATGGAATTCTCCTCCAACACAAACAAATGAAAGAAAGAGTCATTCTTAATGTTATGCTTTTATTATACCTTCAACTCTTGAACCAACTCATTAATTTTTGTTACAAGCCCATTAATTAAATTTAATAAAAATTTAATTTTTGTTCATTCTATTGTGAAACGGAAATGAAGGGGTCTCTCCCCTTTTTGTGGGTCGGATCTTGTACTTATACAACTGTCACATCTTCACCATCATCATATGCACATTTCATGTTTGTGATATTGTTTCTTATATATTGAGATCAGATTCATATAATTCTTTAGTATTGTTGTTGTTGTTGTTGTGGATCAATGGAGGAGAAGCAGAGGAAGTTTGTTTGTAAGTATTGTTTCAAGAGATTTCCTTGTGGGAAGTCTCTTGGTGGTCATATAAGAACACATATGAGTGAACAAAGAACTCATAATGCTGCTGTTGCTGTTGCTGATACGCGCGTTTACAAGCATGATGCTGTTAGAAACAAAAGAGATTCGTCGTGTTCCCAAACTGGTGCTGATGGAAATACCAGTTATGCTCTTAGAGAGAATCCAAGGAAGACAATGAGGTTTGTGCATTCGAATCATCATCAGCGTGATCGTCGTCATGATGATGCTGTTGCTGCGGATATGGAGCATGAAATGATCAAATTCTGTAAAGATTGTGGGAAGGGCTTTCCTTCATTGAAAGCTCTTTGTGGTCACATGGCTTCTCATTCTGATAAAGAGAAAAAGATCAATAGATTTGATCAAGTTATGGAGGATAGTCTATCTGATGATGATACTGATGATGATGCTGCGACCATGAATCTGAGGAAATCAAAGAGAAGAATTAGGTTCAAGTCTCTTACTCTTTCGAATCATAATCAAAATCAAATTCAAAATCAACAATCTTCTTGTTCTGTTGATGGTTCTTCATCTATGTCAGAGATGGAACAAGAACAACAACAAGAGGTTGCTATGTGTTTGATGCTTTTGTCTAGAGATTTTTTTAGTCATAAGGCTCGTTTTGTTTCTGAATCTTCTGATAATAATAATAATAACTCGGTTGTTTTAGAGACGAAATCCTACATTTCTGATAAAAAGATTGTTATTAGAAATTGTAACAAATTTGTTTCTAACAATGATCATCATCAAGCTGCTGATAAGAAGCTGAAGCTGATCAAGTCTGTTGGGATTGGTGTTTCGAATAAATCGGATTCGAGGGATTTCAGGTATGCTTCCAAGATCAAAATTGTAGATTCAAAACATTCAAACTGCGAATTCAAGAGGCCGAAAATGGAAGAAAATAAATCTGGATATGTGGATTGTAAAAGCAAATACAATGTGACATCAACTGTGGTTAAGAAATCAGGGATGAATAAGGATTTGGATCATGATTCGAGAAAGAAATCGAGCTACGAAGGATTTGGTTTTAACAACAGCAATAACAAGAATGAAGAAATCGATGAAGATGTTGGAAACGGTTTGAAATACGAGTTTTATGGTAGCGAAAAGGACGATGATTCTTCTTATGTTTCAACAACAGATGAAGAGAGTGATGAAGAAAACAGTTCAGAAAGTGATTCATTTCCTGCTGCAAGATCTCACAACAGTAAAAAGAAATCAAGTAACAAAGGTAAGAAGAATTTGAAGTCAGAGAAAAGCAAGGAATATGAGTGTCCAATTTGCAACAAAACTTTCAGGTCAGGACAAGCATTAGGAGGACATAAAAGATCACATTTTGTTGGAGGATCTGAAGAGAACACTACTTTTGTCATCAAACAAAATGCTGCTGCTCCTTGTTTGATTGATCTCAATCTACCAGCTCCTGTTGATGAATAAACAAAAATGACCAAATGGGTTATCTTTGATTTTACTTTTACATCATTTTTTTCAAGCTTCTTCTTTATTAAGGTACCTTAATGAATATCTTGAATTTTAAGAATGTTTTTTATGTCATTATCCCATTTGATGATAGAAAATTGCAATGTAGACGAAGTAGTATTAACCACCGAACACAATGAAAACTCACACTTACAACTGTGATATTTAAGGTTTGAATTCTGGTATTGACATTCAACCTAACAATATCGGCTTTTTGTCAGTAAAGTTAGGATTTGCAACTTGTTGTTTCGTGTTAATAATGGAACATGACAATTTCATAGACTTGAAAATTTGGTTTCACCCTTGATTGATTGAATCAATAGTCAAAATAATTGTGAGTTGAGGTAGTTGTAAGGTTACCTAGATTAAGGTAGGAAAAGAAAAGCATATAATTGAAGGATGTGTACGTGTATAACACGTAGTTCTAATAGTAGAAGAATTTGTATACTTTTTCTCTTCATGCCAATTACTATATATGTGGTGTTGCTTATTCAATTCATTTAAGTTGGAGTGTATGATAGGACCACAAATGTATACCATACTACCTTCTGATATGTCATGTGGGCTCAATAAACAAATTTGGGGTACTCGAGAATCAAATTAACTCGCATATGAACAAACTTGTAAGGTATGTGGAGTTATTCCAAATGAGATAAGGCCATTATTTGAGGATTGTGAAAAGATTAGTGTAATTAAAATGTAAGTGTGGTTTGATTGTGTGCAATTTTGTCTGGTTATATAAATCTGAATTTGTTGGTGAAATGAAACGCAAGAGTCAATGGTAATTAAGTGCAATAAGTTGGTGAAGAATTAAGTGGTTTAGTGTGATCATGCTTAGTGATGAGGGAACAATTGTTGTCTCTATTACACATAAAGTAAATTGCTAAGCATCAACTTTTAGGTTAGTGTGACAAAAATATGAACAATGTTTATCTAGATTGGTCTGGCCGGCAGAATCACAAATTGTTTTGATCAAGTGGCAGGAAAAAATATAAAATGCTAGGAACTGTAGTTTGTTTGGGATGAAAAAGTTTATTTTAGTTGTTGATGAAGTTAAAATTTAAGGAGAATAAATGTGATGTCACGTACTCTCCTTAAATGGTGTATATTCATGTGCTTTTGTAATTTTGTAATTAAATGAATATACACCATTAGCAATTGAGTTGAGTGTCTATATAATCTGTGTAATTATTAATTAATTGAGATGGTTTAACGAAATAATTTATTTCCATTCTTAAAGTTATTGTCAATGGTAAACTCCTCATTAAATAAATAATTTTGTTTAGGGTTAAACTCATTGCAAAACGCGAAAAAAAAATATTATACAGTTATTTGGTGTGAAATAACTCCTCACAGATATGATATATAGAACTTTTAATTTTTGAATTTGAACATAGGGAGGATTCATCCATCCAGAATTAACGACACCAAAATTTTATTTTCTTAAACATACAAAAGTAGCGTTTATGAGTGATAGTCTCTAAAATTATATTTGGGAGTTTGGAGGAGAAGCAAAGGAGAACTTTCAAAACTTTTTAAAAATATAAAAAGTTTTAATATTTTTCAAAAAAGATTTTGTTTAGAATAATAAATTAATGTTTATCATCAATGTATTTTAGTTTTTAAACACTATAGTAATAAAATTATATTTGAACATATTGATTAAGTTCTCCAAAACCCTTCAAAATCCTTCTCCAATATAAATTTTGAATTCTCTAAATTAGGAGATTGGTGTTATTAAGAAAACAAACTCTCCAAAACCCTCATAAACAAAATCATTTTACTATTTTCATCCGATATTTCTTATTTTTGAAAGTCCTCCTCTCTTTTTCCTTCAAACCCCAAACATAGTTTAATAAAATTTGAATATTCAGATCGCAAGGAATTGCCCTAACAAAATTTGACTATTAGATCAGTTACCATTCAATATGTTAGGGTGATTAATGACTGATCAGTTGTTGTTGGAAATCTCATATGAACTATTCTTGCGTGGTTTGTTGTTGTCAGAAATCTTGCTATAGGAACTACCCCTAACAAATGTTGCTATTGGTGAAATATGTCTCACTTCTTCTCCACTTATCAAATAACCCTTCTACTTCGTACTTATTTTTGTCTCTTCTCTTTAACTTATTTAAATCATATATTCAAACCTTTCTCCATTTTTGGATTTAGCTTTAAAATCTAATCATTTTAAAATAATATTAATGTTTAACTTTAATTTAATTTTGGATTGTTTTTTATTTTATAATACAATTTTTTGTTCACTATTTTTTTACAGGAAGGCCAAAGGTCTAATATAGAAAAAATTACTTAACAATAAAACGGAAAATAGAATTTTCAAACAAATCATTATAAAGTAAAATCTAGATGAAGGGAGAACATCGCTCAAAACATATTTAGAAGCGTCAAGACATCGATTTGCCTCACGATAAATATGATGATAATTTATGTTCATGTCTTACTGTAATCCTCGTATCCTGAGATCAAATTACTAAACTTGTTATTAATAATATTTAACCCGAAAATATCATTAATAATGTTGAGAATCACAACTTTTGTTCAAAATGTCATTGTTCATCTAAAGAAGCTTCAAATATAAAATTTATATCGTGATGGTTTTTCAATAGATTTTTTATTTTTAAAATTTAAATATATTTAGTGTTATTGTTGATTGATATTGTAAACAAAGGTAAAATAAATAAATTTTCAAATATTAATATTAATATAAAAATTTGAATTAAAATTTTAAAAGTATTTGGTCCCTTAACTTTACCCTTGGATTCACATTAGTCTCTTAATTTTATTTTCGTGTCACTTTGATCTCTCGAACTTTCAAAAAAATCATTTTAGTCCTTTTGTCTAATTAGCGACGGAAAACTTTGAAATCGGCTAAATTGTCATTAATTAAACAAAATGACTAAAATGAAACGTTTTGAAAGTTAATGGACCAAAATGAATATATATATATATATATATATATATATATATATATATATATATATATATATATATATATATGCTTACTTAGAAAAAGAAAATGTTAAGTGAATTTCTTAACTCACCCCATACTCTTCTAGCGCACCACGTGAATTTCCACTATTGCCCCTAGAAACCGGAAATATACTTTCGGTTCGCACCCTATCTCATGCAAATCACCTTGAAAATGATTTGGTGTAAATCGAAAGTATACATCTGATTTCAAACCGTAAGTAAACTTCTGATTCTTTGATGCACTTAAAGGGCGCCATAACCTTTCCCCTAACCATAACAACAAATATTTTCAAAAACTCAACCAATACTCTCTCAATCACACTTTTCTACCCTTTCTCTGAAACCTAAATTTATTCTCAAACAATCAACACCAACCATCAAGCATTGGATAAAATCAACAACTAACATAATCAAGCAAGCAATAACCATCTACAATCAATCAAGTAAGTGTTTTAAGATATTTTTAGAGTTTATGTAATTTCTATTGAAATTAGTGAAATAGGTTTCAAATGTGTAGTTTTATGTAGTTTATAACATTAGAGTCATTAGAACACTATTGGTAAACTATTTTGATGATCAATCCGTGTTTTGGACGATTTGGGGTTTTGGGTTGGTTGTCACGCTACTCGTATCGTAGAAGAAACCGGAGGTTTATTTCCTTTTAGGCAAAACAAAACCGAGGTTTATTTCCTGCTTCTTCGCATTGTTTTTTTCCATTTTTTCCTTTGTAAGCCATATGCTAACGTTTCGTTCTTACTTGTACAGGATATACGTCTGAGAGACTGTCACGTTTGAGGCATGGTCGGATTGCACAACATGCTTCTGTGTAGAGAAAGAGGATTCAGGCCACATAGACTTCATCGACATCCAAACCGGATATGTCGGATGCATATTCGGCTGGTCCTGATTCTACCCCATACTACTTCTTCCTCCCGTAGCAGACAGGAGTCTCTAGTCCATCCATCGCCGCCTTCGTCCTTCTGCAAACGCACATCATCACCATCCCCACCACCACAGATTTTTGAGACGGGATCCTCATCTTTCTCACAGGCAATGCCATCTAAGGTGAGACCTGGTGCTACACCCCTAGTACCTAAGGTACCTGTGCCACCCAAGGTACTGGTGGCACCAGAGGCACCGATGGTATCGGCAGCACCACATGTCCCTCAAGTCTTTGGAGGGGGACCTTCTGACTTATATGTGCTCGCGATTTATCCCACCCGTGTGTCTAGACATATATGGGATGGAGAGGTATGAAATTTATATTTATATTATAGTTATTAATTATGTTATGAATATTATTATAAATTCTAATAGTGAATTTTTCTTGCAAGATCGCGATACATGAAGGTCATAAGCCATGGGAGGAAGATTAGCGACTTATCCCTCCCCAACCATGGTTTGATGGTCTTCTACCTATGGGTTGAGAGATTTGACCCTCTGTGGATACGCATGGTCAACCTGGGATCAATGCTTTTGTAGAGAGGTGGCACGAAGAGACGTCTTTGTTTCATCCACCACATGGCGAGATGAGAATTACACTTGACGTCGCGCTATCTCGCTTCACCGCCGATCGGAGGGCGGTTTTGGATCACCAAAGTTGGAGAAAGACGAAGCCATTAATTTGGTGGTTGATAGGTTGGAGTTATCGTGCGTATACCGACGGGGTTGATAAGACATGTGGGTGCCACGTGAGATTTAGTTGGCTGAAGGAGGTTTTTACAGATGAGCTTGCGCTTGCTACAATTGCTGATGGTGATCCCGAGCAGGCTACCCTTCATAGGGGGTATGCCATGAGAGCATACCTCTTATATCTTGTTGGCACCCAGATCTTTGTGGGCACTTGTTCCACCTAGACTGACATCATGTACCTTAGGTTCTTTGCTGACTTTGAGGAGGTCGATGGGTGGAAGTGGGGGCTGCCTGCTTGGTTTACTTGTATACCAAGTTGGCTGAGGGGACTGTTCACAGTGATTTCTGGTGAAACAACCGCTAGTCCTCCAAACTATCGAATAAGCTTTATGATTGTTATTCAATTCCTCTCGTAACTTGCAGGATCGACTAGATTGATCCTATGGGGTATTGGTCGTTTGGATAGAATTAATAACAAAATAAGTGTTCATGTTTAAGACTTGTATTCAGAGTGTTTTATATATGTCCCATGTATTTCGATCACAATGTTAACTGACTTGATGACATGATCAAATAAAATAACATGAAAACTGATTTGAACAAGTAAAACACGTAAAGGTTCGATTTGCAAAGAAATGTATAAATGCAGGAAAACGTAAATGGTTTTTAAAGGTAAAAGACTTTTAATGTAAAAGCATGAAATGTAAAAGACAAGAATGTAAAAGATTTTCTGGAAAGTAAGAACGTTAATGTAAAGAGTTTCTGAAATGTAAAAGACTTTGAAATAAAAGAAACATTTAAATGCAAGGAAAAGTTAAATGACTTTGAATGTAAAGAATTTAAAAGACATTGATGCAAAGATAAAGGATAAACTGGAAAGATAAAGATGTTTATCGAATAATAAAAGTTTCGTGCAATCATACGTACATCATTCGAGCATTCGCTTCCCTAGCCATGTGGTATTTTGAATGTTTCTTCAATTTTTGTACAATAGATATGACACACGAAATCCTAACACTAAGACTTCTATTTATACTACTTGACCATAACGGTCGACTTATGAGATCTTGCCACGCTCGTAACATGCGCAACTGCGCTTTTGCTTCCACGCTTCGAACCGTCTCCACAGATATTTTCTAACTTCCAATTATCCCGCTCGCGTTTGAATTTCAAATGCTTTGGCCACTTCGTTTCGAACTCACTTCTCAGATACAATCCTACTACCACTTCGAAGCTTCCTTTATATGTATCATCATAATTGTCATTCGAAGCTCCAAGTTTCAAGACGTCCATTCAAGAGTCAATTCTTTCATTCGAATCGTGACATTCACTTTGTTCCCACGAACACTGACATCATTTCGTTTCGAGCTCAATGATTCCATTTCGAATCATACATATCAAAATCTTCAGCCAACAAAATGCCCCTTTAAAATATGTATTTCGAACCTCTTTCTGAGAAGTACTTATTTTAAACATATTCACAAGATTTTGATGTGACTTTGAGTAATCATGATATCGTATGACTTCCACTACGTCAATCACGACGCCTCTGGTTTCGAACCGCTTCAAACAGTTGCACAAAGATGCGGTTATTAAAGACAATGATTATTTTTAATCACGCTTGTTACCAAAGTTCACTTTACGCCACCTCATTCCGTATCCAACCCACGACCTCTACGTATCTGGGCTTTAGTTGATGAGTGCTTCAACTTCCTTACTATAAAACTAAACAGCTTTAGTTTTTACTCTTTTTCCACACTCTGAACTCTTTTCTTCTTCTCTTATTTGTTAAAAACCCTAAAAGCTCTCAACAATTTCCAACAATGTCTTTAACAACATCCCAAATGAAGAAGATTTCCAAGAAGAAAAGCAAGAACGCTGGACCGATCATGGAAAGCCAAGTTGGTATTCATCAAGGTCAATCCGTACTTATTCCCCAAGGAATCTCCAAGGAACAAGAACTCTTGTACTCTTCTCAGGTATTAATCCCAACCAATGCTGCTGGAAAGAGGTTTGCCCTAATGGGCCCTCTTACAGTCTTTGAAATCCTGAAAGATACTAGAACAATATTCCCTGTTTGCTATGATTTTAAACCATTGTTTAATAAGATGGAAACCCCTAGGTTAGGAACCGAGAATGCGAATGAATCCTCTGCTTTAAAAAACATAGAAACCCCTGATGAAAGGGTTTTCTGGATTGGTGGACTAAATTCTACCAGTCTTATATGTTTGATACTCACATCCAAAAGAAACTAACCGCGTGCTCGATGTGCAGGTACACAAAAAGAAAGGTATGTTCACTCATGCTCAAGAGATTAAAGCTTTTCAGAATTACTTCGAAACAACTTATGATCCTACGCGCCTGGAGACCACTGTGTATCGAGCGTCCCAAACCTTGAAGGAAAAATTTAAAGAAAAAGTCTCTAAGTTCAGACTTCCTTCAGGGTTGTCACCTGAGGATAGGTATAGGTTGGCACTCAAAATGCATCCACCTAAGTTTCCCAAACTACCTACCTCAGAACTGGCTCTGGCTTGGTTTCCCCCATACCCTTGGTGGTTAACTTGCAAAGAGATGTTCAAGTATCAATCTCAAAAGAAACTAAAGCCATCTGAGACTGTGACATGGGCTCGACACTGGCTCCATAATTTCCCAGGGCATCTTCGTTATGACCTTTCTGCCATGTTGATTCTTTCGAATGAAGGCGAAGGTGCGAATGCTTGGGAAGTCCCCAAATAATTCTTACTTTCTTTATTTTAACATTTCGTCTTAATTGTTTCGATTTTCATCATTAGAATAAAGACTGCAAGGTCAAGACCAAGGAGTTCCCAAAAACTATCAAAGTCGATGACAATGTGCCCCAAGCAATTTCAAAAATTACTCCAACAACAACAACAACAACAACCATCGCTCCAACTCCAACAACTGCTCCAACTTCAAAGGTAATCAGTTTATTCTGGTATTTCGAATGGACTTGAATTTATGATTGAAGTCTAACTCATGTTTGCACCATTTCAGACTAGTAAACTTCCACCAAGCGCTCCAAAGAAGCGAAAGCCTAGTACCAGTGGAAAGACTCTCAAGGCTGGGGAAAGTTCACCAACGGCTTCGAGAAAGAAGCAAAAGAAAGACGTTTCAAAGGATACTAACGTCTCTGGACTCGATTCCAGGGATGTTGCTCCCTTACCAAAATCCAAAAATCCACCTTCGACCTCCAACGTAATGTTGGAACATATAGACAACAATATCTCTTCAGACAATCCATAGGTGAATTGAATTCGAATTTTTTAACAAAGCTAGTTATTCGTACCTTAGTGCCAGTTTTAATCTCTCCTTGTTTGTGTAGGATAATTCAAATCCAATCCCAACCACTTCGACTCCTCCATCCAAAGCAGTTGCTCCAATCCATTCTTCTCCGCATGGGGATTCAAGTAATCTGGTGCAGAACAAAGGATCCTCCAATATGGCGGTTCCGACTGGGGCTCCCGAGCAACCAGATGATCAAGGCACCTCACCTCCTCTCAAGGATACAATCGAAACAACACTTGAAGATGCTGCAGAAGTGCCTCCAGAGACTTCTCATCCAAAATCTCCTCTCAAGATTCCTCAAGAAAGTGAAAAAGTCACCCAAGTTGAAGAGGAAAAGGCTTGCCCTTCTCAAGAGAGCGAAGATTCTAGTGAGGAAGGATCTGAGGACGAAAGAGTAGAAGAGGCTCAAGGTGGTTCGAGTGAAGGAACGGAGTCTGATGCTCACAGTAATGAAAACGATGACATCGAAGTAGTGGACCTGGTTGGTGATGAAGAAGATGATGAGGAAGAAAATAATGAAGGTGATGGTGTTCCTACCAATGAGCCAATGGAAGTCGAAATGGATGTTACTCCATTGCGTATGGAACTTCTTAAGTCCTCTCAACGTCAAACAGCTGAAGAAGAGTTAGCCCTCTTAAAACGAAATGACCCTATTGGGTATATGGCTGTGGCTCGAGAGATACCTCTTCCTAAGGTGGTGTGGTTCGACCATCGATTCAACGCCTTCTGATGATAGGGTTGTACTTATTCACAAGATTAGGAAGACAATCCTTGATGTGGATCTATTCGAAGTACTCAAGAAAGATAGTACAGCCTGCTTTATTATGAAGGGACTTCTTAATCAAGTCGACCTCACCAATTGTTCCCTGGAAGTTAGCATCATTCTATTCGAACTTCAATCTTTGATAGACAATGTGACTGGGTGTTTCCTCCAAGATGAATCTGCTACCAATAAGGTTCAAGAGAAGCGAGCTGCAATGGACGCTACTTATGAGCATGCTTCGAAGCTTTCTAAAGAAGTTAAAGAGCACGCCATGCATATTAAGCAAGCTAAAGCTGGTTATGAGCTTCGAGCTCAATCCATTCTTCTCTGGGAGAAACAGATTCAAGAACTTCAACATAAAATTAAGGAGGCCCAACAGCAACAGATGGCATATGAAACCAACACTTTTGGCAATCGATTCGAAGAGCTCCTTAATAAAGGACTTGCAGAGACGGAAGCAGCTGAGCAATTTAAGGGTGAAGTCGTTATCCTAGAAGGAGCCAAGCGCTTCACTCAACAAAGGCTTGAGTCTTTTCGGAGTATTTTCGATCGATTAAGGAACAATACTCATTTCTAAAGATTGTCTGCTTATTTTGCTTGGAATATTAATTTGACTTTAATCTGTAATACCCAAACAATGCCATTTGGCAATTTTAACTTACCATTTGGCATATCTTCACTATGTTTCGATTACGCTATTATTATTTGAATCTCCGCAGCGTGGCTTATATTTCTTTAAATATTTCCCATTAACCCTTAAGATTCGTTTATTATCATTTACTTCTTCAATCTCATATGCATTGTTTGAAAATGTTTTACTATTCGAAAAGGTCCTTCCCAATGAGGTGACCATTTACCTAATGCTTTATTCTTCTTGTCCACGGGCAATATAACTTTCCAAACTAAGTCATTAGTCTTGAATGTTTTACCTTTCACCCTTTTGTTATATGCCCAGCTACTTTTCCTTTTGCCTCATCGATTTCCAATGCATGCAATCTAACTTCATCCAACTCAACTAACTCATTCATCATCATTTCCCAATATAAAGAAGATGGGATTTCATTTTGTCTTTGAATTGAACGATTGTAGATGAATTTCTACCGGTAAGACGCATCATGACCAAATGTTAGTTGGAAAGGTGTGGTGTTAGTAGCTTCTTTAGGAGATGTTCTCTGGCCCATAGTATTTGGTTTAAAGTCTTATGCCAATTTCTTGGTTTTTTGTTGTACCCAAAATTCACCCTCTTCATTTTATATAAATAATTGGCTAACACTTAATTAAGAGGTGCATCGCATACATATCATTCATGCATTGATCATGGGTTCGAGATTTTCCAATCGTATGAATCATAATCAAGAAGAGGTTTGTTTCTCAAAAGTTGAATATTTGAGGTTCTATCAATTCGGGCGTCATTTCAATACACAAACGCGTCCAGAAGCTTCTGGTAATTATCTCGCAAGTTTTGGAGTTCGATCGCTATCGTGGATGTTGATTACAATTTTAAGCTACAGTGTGTTGTGGTCGAATATTTGAACCCGAACTGATCCTATGGCCTTCTGTGAGTTGTGAAGCATTGGTATTTGGCTTATCGATCTACGCGATTTATCAGAAAATAAAGAACGAATGATAAAATGATATTTGAGCTGTATCAAAAGTCAACAAAAGTCAAAGTTTGACCGAGCGGAATTTCGGGTCAAAATTGTGGTCAAAAGTCGACATTTGAGAAAATGCAGTCATTTGTCAAGAAAAATCGGAAGAATCGGGTAAAAATGAGGTTTCTTGCATTTTAAGTAATTTTGGACTTAGAAATTTTCTAAGTTTAAAGTACTTTATGTTCATGGAGCCATGTTGTCGCATCCAGTATCTCACCGCCTAGTCGAAATTTGTGAATTGATAGTCGTTGAAAGAGCGCAGTCAGACTCGACTTTGTCACCGTGAAGATTTTTCGAAATGCCCATTTCGAGTTATACAACGAAATTTGATGTTCATAACTTTTGAAGTTTTACACTTAGTAAAATTTTGAGTGTTTTAATGTGTTCAAGTACTCGACTTGGAGGCAATTTACACGTGTTTGAGGCGTCGATTCGAATTAAGTTCAACATCATAGTTGTTCATTTAATGGCAATCTACAACTTTGTGAAGAAATCGAATCCATTCGGAAACGGATAAAAAGTCACGAGCTCTGAAGTTACGATTTATCATTCCTCAAATTTCAACACGTAAAAATTTGAAGTGTTTGTTTCCATGCTTTTGCCGACTTCTGTGGTCGATTATGTCACGGCTCGTGGCTCGAATCGAAAATGCTCAACTGAAAAGTTGTTTATTTCACGGCAATCGAAACTTTGCTGAAGAAGTCGAATTCATTCGGACTGAATCGGAAGATATAAAGCTCGGAAAATAAGAACTCATTATGTTTGTTAAATTCGAGTATTTTTGTGCACATGTTCAGGCTGTTTTCGCAATGATTCGGTCGCCGCGGAAAAATTCCAAACACGAAAGTTTGAGTTCGTAATTCCATCTATAAGTTCCGTTTAGAAACTTTTTCGCTTTGGACGTCCGAGCTGGAAGAAACGGAACCGTAAGTGTCGCATGAAGTTGTTAAAATGCAAGACAGACATGCAATTTTTGCCATGGTCAAGACGCATTTCATCGAACAGTTGGCATAATGATTCGATTTCTCGTCGATCCGATCGCGCACGGAAAATTCTGAACACGAAAGATGAAGTTTGCCGTGTCCTCTACGAGTTCCGCTTAGAAACTTTTCATTTCTAAGTCGGAGCCGAGATACGAGTCGTAAGTGAACGCGTGAAGTTGGAAATTGCCGCAAGGCATGCATCAAAACTTGCCCAGCCAGACATTTCACGAACACTGTGCAGCATTTTTCAAACACTTTTCATTCAATGATAACGGCCGTTTGGATTTTTGTCGAACTAAAGAGTTGTTGTATTACACGCATTCTTTCCAATGGCACTAAGTTTGCATAATTCGGTCAAGTATCGGAAAAGTTACGGATCTTTAAAGTGGTCTACATGGATGGAGTTTTAAGTTTGACACTTAGAAAAAATTTGTAAATATCCGAGCAAGGTTTGGTGTGAGTTCGAAGCTAATTACGGCGAGCTTGCGATCATTTTTTCGTCGGGCACTCAACATCAAAGTTACTCGCTACATGTCTTCTTTCCAACGACTCGAGTTTGCGCCATTTAGCGAATATTGAAGAAGTTATAAAACCTCAAAGTCATGAAAAACACTCGGTAAACTTTTGCCGTCATTGCCGCTATTTTGTAAATTATGATTTCTAAACTTCAGAGCCGATTTAAAGCATGTTATGGACTCCGATTCGAAAAACTCCCAACACGAAAGTTGTTCGTCAATATGTAATCTCCAATTGTTATGTTTGCATCATACGGAAAAAATGCTGGTAGCTTGGGGTATCGACGTGTAAAAGGCATCGCGTAAACACAGCGGTACATTCGGTTGGCATCGCATGTCACAAAGTATTCTTGCATTTTTGTATTTGCATTGGCTGTGTGTGTATGTAGCGGTAACAGTGATATCCTCTCTTTTTCTCTCATGCTGCACTATATGCTGTAACAGAAATACTCACTGCTATCACTTTTTTTTTCTCTCCACAAAAACTAACAATAACAGAATCAATCACGCCTTCACTTTGAGGCTTCCATTTTCTTTTTCTCCATAACTCTAACAAACTCACAAAAAGAAAGAGAACACTTTCTATCATTATTATCATCCATCCTTTGAATCACGGACCCTCCAATGTAATCGATCTCTTCATCCCCCGTAACAACCATAACAGCATCTTCACCATAATCATCACCTTCTTCTCCTCCGCCGTGACTAACACCATAATACCCACTCATTTTTCTTCTTGCTGTCAAGATCACAAAAACAGAATTCTGAAAACAAATCACCATTGTCAATCTTTTTCATCTCTTTCAACTCACTGTAATTGAAACTCACAATCACCCTTTCTTTCTTTTCTTTTTATCAGAATAACATTTTCATCGAGAGCTCGCTTTTTTTTCCTCGTCCTGTGAACTCACGGCAGCCATAACAGGAATTTTCTTCTCATTTTCTCATCGCTATCCACCCATCTTCTTCACCACCAATCTGCATCCTCATCCAACAAGAGCTAACCAAGAAATGTAGTTACAGAAAATCTCTGACAACTTCACGATGCCGTAATCGATCCCTCCGTTCTTCACCGACGATTCTCAACTGAATCATCATTCTCTCGCCCACGTAAACACCACGATTGGATCCGAGATTTCATCATCAACGTCTTTCAACTTTCAGAGCGTTTTCCGCTTATTCTTTCAATGGATTCCGATTATGGACGTCGAAGCCATGTATTCCGGAAATTTGAAGAAGATTCATGAGTTCTGGAAATAGTTTCTGCAGGTTTATTTCGAAGGATCACTGAAGGTTGGATTCGCAGCTAAGCTCGTAAGGTTTCGCGAGATTTTGTTTACTGGCAAGCTTCGTCCGATTACCGATTAGAGCTTGCTAGGACGGATTCAGGATCGCAAGATTTCGTCGATTAGTGTTCTCAAAATTCGCCGAGGGTTAAGTTTTCCCAAGGTCAACCGGAGAACGTAGCGCCCGCAGCCATCCTCTCTTTTCCTAGCCGTGTCAATTGCTAACAGTACATGCATTTTCTCTTACCGTCCAATCCGTCGACACGTGGCTTTCCGTGTTAATTCAAAAAATATAAAAAGTCGATAACATAGTTTAAATATGAGTGACCAATTGACATGATATTGATACACATACATAGAAAATATAATAATTGTGACACATTAAATTAAATCAATATTAAAAATATAATAATAATGTCGATTTTGTTTTTCGGACAAAAATACAAAAGCGGGCTTAGTACAAAAACAAAGAATTGGACTTAGTATAGAAACTGGATGGACCTTAGTGTTTGCTATGTCGCACCCCCCTTTTCTGAGTCCAAGCGTGGCCATAACACAGTTTAGTTTAATTCTGAAAATCTGGTTTACACCCCCTGTTTCATGTACCATAATGCTAACACATAGCTTAGTTTAGCTTCCGATTTTGATTATTTTGACACATAAAAAATACATAAAAAATATATTCTGACATTTTAGGATATTAGAATATTATTGACATTTTTTTAATATTTTTTATTAATATCTTTTATTAATTCTAATTCATTTCTAAATAATGCATTTTCATGAATATTGGTTTTATCGATTTCGATTTGCATTTCTCACATGTTCATGCATTTTCACATATATTTGAATATTGGAATTATCATTTCGATTTGCATTCCTCACATGTTCATGCATTTTTACATGTATTTGAACATTGGTTTTATCGATTTCGATTTGCATTCCTCACATGTTCATGCATTTTCACATATATTTGAATATTGGAATTATCATTCGATTTGCATTCCTCACATGTTCATGCATTTTACATGTATTTGAACATTGGTTTTATCGATTCGATTTGCATTCCTCACATGTTCATGCATTTCACATGTATTTGAATATTGAATTATCATTTCGATTTGCATTCCTCACATGTTCATGCATTTCACCTTGCTTTGAACATCGGTTTTATCGATTCGATTTGCATTCCTCACATGTTCATGCATTTTACATGTATTTGAACATTGGTTTTATCGATTCGATTTGCATTCCTCACATGTTCGTGCATTTTCACATGTATTTGAATATTGGAATTATCATTTCGATTTGCATTCCCATGGTCATTCATTACTTGGATATGAGCATTGGTTTTATCGATTCGATTTGCATTCCTCACATGTTCATGCATTTTCACATGTATTTGAATATTGAATTATCGTTCGATTTGCATTCCTCACATGTTCATGCATTTTACATGTATATGAGCATTGGTTTTATCGTTCGATTTGCATTCCTCGCATGTTCACGCATCACTTTGATATGAGCATTGGTTTTATCGATTCGATTTGCATTCTCGCATGTTCACGCATCACTTTGATATGAGCATTGATTTTATCGATTCGATTTGCATTCCTCGTGTTCATGCATCACTTTGATATGAGCATTGGTTTTATCGATTCGATTTGCATTCCTTGCATGTTCATTCACTACTTTGATATGAGCATTGGTTTTATCGATTCGATTTGCATTCCTTGCATGTTCATTTATTACCTTGATATGAGTATTGGTTTTATCGTTCGATTTGCATTCCTTGCATGTTCATGCATCACTTTGATATGAGCATTGGTTTTATCGATCCGATTTGCATTCCTCGCATGTTCATGCATCACTTTGATATGAGCATTGGTTTTATCGATTCGATTTGCATTCCTCGCATGTTCATCCATTACTTTGATATGAGCATTGGTTTTATCGATTCGATTTGCATTCCTCGCATGTTCATTCATTACTTTAATATGGACATTGGTTTTATCGTCCGATTTGCATTCCTCGCATGTTCATTCATTACTTTGATATGAGCATTGATTTTATCGATTCGATTTGCATTCCGCGCATGTTCATTCATTACTTTGTATTTGAACATTGGTTTTATCGATTCGATTTGCATTCCTCTCATGTTCATTCATTACCTTGATATGATTATTGGTTTTATCACTCGATTTGCATTCCATGCATATCCATCTGATTTCTCTTGCAGGTTTTGGTTGAGTTTGTACACCCACGTGCACTATTCCTATCTTGTTTTGCTTGTATTATCCCGCTCTTGTGCATTGTCGCCGATGCGTGTCGACACGCATTCCGCTTGTATTGATGCTTTGAGCAATTCTCACGGTTACTTTTGTTGCATGGTCTGCAGTACTTGAAGTATTCCGATTATTTCGCTAGCTGCGTGTTGGATTCTATATCCGCTCGGTACTTGCTACACTGCTTATTGCATTCTCTTACGCCTTTTCCTAGATATCATGAGAAGTAGGGCTTTACTGACTTTCTTTGCCATGAGAAGTAGGAATAGAGATGCATGAAGGGGCTTCCGTGGTGGAGCATGTTCGGGAACCCTCCGGTTTATTTAAAGACCCGTTTAGGGCAATTCGTATGCTAATTGTGTCGGTTTGTTTTAAATCCTCCATCGCATGGGAGGTAGCTTTGAAGTGTTTACATTTTGTGTTGCATAGGTCGAGTGGTTAGACGCCCGACGTGGTACCACTAAGCAAAGTCCCGCTTTTTATATTTCATGTCATCGAGTCATTGATATATGGGCAAGCGAGTAGGGTCAAAACGAACCCCCGCAGACGTTCTAGTCCGTGTCACCCACGCGAATCGTGTTGCTTCCTTTATCGAGTCAACAATAAAAGTGGCAAGAGTTCCCTATTCGACTCTCCACGCTTTCTTGGGGTTCAGATTTATTGCGTAACTCGCATCATTTGCTCTTCAATGAATTGGATGTGTCGGCTCTGGTTGACTCACGGTATGCTCATCGCCGAGGCTATGGGACTTCCTCCTTTTCCCGCGGTGTCATTTGTTTGTTTGCATTGCATTGTTTGCGTGCTTTTGCCAAAGCACTTGCTTGCTTCATCCTTGCATCCCTTGGTTCCACAACCAAGACGGATATAGGATAGCTTTCCGTAGGGCTGCTCTTAGGATAGATTCTCGAGCCTGACTTTAGGATTCACATCCTTTGCATGTCGACATAGGTAGAGATTCCCTTACATCCTCAACCATAAGTCCAATCTTTGCATGACAACATTAGGGCTAGTACTAGTTAGTTTCCTTTTGTTTTGCTAGTTCTTTTTGCATCCTTGCATGTAATTAAAACTAAAACTTCTTTTCTCTTGAAAACAAAACACTTAATAATGGTTTAAACTCCTTTCTCAAGGTAAAACAACCAACCAACACTAACTCTTTTCGCGCTTTCTTTCTTTTGTGTTTAAAACCTTTTTACAAGTAAAAACATAAAACACACCAAAACAAGTGAGCCGAACTACGGCCTCGACTTTCCCATTGCACGCGGAATCGTAGGCATCTTGTCACGGGCTCGACCGAGCGAACTTTGTAAATATTTCCTTCTTTTCCCGTGTTTTCTATTTTTCTTTTCTTTCACATGCATTCTCTTTTAGCATACATATTTAGCAATTAAGCATAGATATAACACACCCATTAGTAAAGTAGAAGTGGATACCGTGAGTACTACTGGGGTGCTAATACCTTCCTTCGCGTAATAGATTCCTTACCCTATCTCTGGCCGCAAGACTGCCTTATCCCTTTTAGGTTTTCGCGATGTCCTTTCTCCTTTTACGAGATAAAAACGCTCGATGGCGACTTCATTGATACTGATTATCGGATGATGTTCACGGTTGTTTCATTTACCAACATGTTTCTTTATCAAACCTATTATTACTTTATTGTCGCTCGACCGACCATTTGCTTGAGCATAGTATGGTGTTGATGTTAGCAATTTAAACCCCATTTCTTGGGCAAATTCTTGCATCTTTTACGGAAACACGTAACCTTGGTCGTGGTGATGCTCTCCGCAATCCGAACCTATAGATAATTTGTTTCGTATGAATTCAATAATAGCCTCTTGATCTCACTATTAACGGTATTGCTTCGATCCACTTGGTAAAGTAGTCTATTCCTACCAAGATATATTTTGACCTTTAGATGAAGCAGATTGATTTCTCCTATTAAATCTAATGCCCATCCTCTAAAGGGCCATGGTTTAATGATCGAATGCAACTCACTTGCGGGAGCATGTTGAATCTGCATGTTTCGGCATTCTTCACACCCTTTAGCAAAATCTATACAATCTTTGAGCATGGGCAAGACATCCCATATCGAAATAGCAACCATTTCATTTTATGGTGCGCTTGATGTGCCCCACATGCCCCATTGTGGACTTGATAATGCTAAATATGCCTCACTTTCTCCTAAGCATTTAAGTAATACGCCTTCGGTCTTTTGAACAATTCATTTCCCATAAGGACATATGATAATGCTCTATATTTTATTTTCTCAACATTTAATGTTGGATTTTCTAAGTATGCTACTAATGGGCTTCGCCAATCTGTATCTGATAAGGTATTTATGGCTAATACTTCGAATCCATCTTTATCACCACAACCTAATTTAATATTTTCTAAATCTGATGGTATGAGTCTAGTAGCCATAACCCTACCTCTTATTTCGACCAAATCCTCAAAGTTTTTGGCAGAAACTTTATACCCTGAAGCCAATTGTGCTAAGTCATTTGCTTCTTGATTTTCTAATCTGGGTATATGTTGAATATCCATGTATTCGAATTTCTTGAGTAGCTTATTAACTATGACAAAGTATGTCATCAGATTTTCCTTTATGCATTTATATTCCTTTGTTATCGCTTGACCACTAACTCGAATCACCTTTAATTTCAACTCTAGTTGCCCCAATTCCAACAAAGCTTCAAGTCCAACAATGAGCTTAGATTCAAATTGTTGTTCGAGCAACGGGACCATCTAACTTATACTTGAATTTTGTTGGAATTCCTTCAGAGAAATTATGAGAACTCCAACACCACCCCTCCTTGTGGGTTGAACCATCAAAGTATAATTTCCAAGGTTGCATTTACGTAACCCATGACTTTTCGACCGTTGAATGGTCCAAATGAAATCAGGAATTACTTGACCTTTCACAGCTCTTAAAGGCATGAAAGTCAACGAATATTCTGTCAAGGTCAAAGCCCATTTACCAACTCTGCTATGCATTATTGGTTTCGAGAGCATGTGTTTGATAACATCGAAATGAGATGAAACATAAACATCAACAGGCTTTATATAATACTTAAGTTTCATACAAGAAAAGTATAAACAAAGACACAACTTTTCTATATTACTATATCTAGTTTTTTCATCATTCAACACCCTACATAAATAATATATGGCTCTTTCGATGCCATTACTATCTTCTTGTGCTAACATACTACCTATAGTAAATTTAGAAGCAGATATATACAATCTCATGGGCTATCCCCAAGAAGGTGGAGACAAGGTAGGAGGCTGAGAGAGATATCTTTTGATCTGGTCAAAGGCCTCCTGATGTGCTTCGTTCCACTCGAAGGCTTGGCCTTGCTTTAAGCGAAGTAGTGGAGAGAAAGCTTGAGTCCTTCCACTTAGATTCGAAATGAATCTTCGAGAAGTTAATCTTCCCAATGAGATTGCAGCTCCTTTTTCGATGTGGGTGCTTTAGTCTCCATGATGGCTTTGGTCTTATTCGTTAATTTCTATTCCTTTTTTATGAACCACAAAGCCCAGGAAATCTCCAGCCTGCACAAAAAATGCATATTTAAGGGGGTTCATTTTTAAGCCATGTTTTCTCATTCTTTCGAATGATTGGCTCAAATGACGCAAATGAGTTTCTGCAGATATAGATTTGATGACTATATCATCAATATACACCTGCATAAAAGTCTCAATAAAATCATGGAAGATTGAATTCATTGCCCTTTGGTAAGTTGCCCCAACATTTTTTAAACCAAAAGGCATCACTACCCATTCATAGGTACCTAAGGCTCCTTGGTAACGAAATGTTGTCTTAGCAACATCTTCTTGAATAAAATCGATTATAACCGAATATCCATCTAGCATACTTAGGTATTCGAATCCTGCAGAGAATCTATTAACATTTACGCCACGGGCATGAGTATTGATCTTTGGGGTTGCGATTTAAATCCCTAAAGTCTATGCATATTCTCGAGAACCATTTTCTTAATAATTATTATATTTGCTAACCATTCGACATACCTTGTGGTTCGATGAATTTGCAACGCAACAACCTTCGACCTCGGCTTTGATCTTTGTGAGCATTGGCGCGAATCTCTGGAGTTTGCTTGATGGGCTTATTGCCATCCTTAATTGGAAGTATGTGCTCCACTAGCTCTCTTTCAAACCGCATTTCGTCATAGTCCCACAAAGCAATCTTTGTTTTCTTGAGGACTTTGATCACCTCTTGCTTGAAGCTCAATGAGTTTGTGCTTATGTAGGTTATTCTTTTGTGTTGTCATCCCCAAATTCACCTCTTGAGCGGATCCTGTGCTAACATTTGCTTTTGAGTTTGTAGGATCTTTCGAAGCCCAGGTTCTGTGTCATAAATGGCATCAAGCCTTTGATCTATTTCGTTTTCTTCATAGGGTGAATCTTTGAACCATTCCCTTTCATTTCATTTACTTCAACTATATTATCTATTTCACCTCAAGCTTTCCATTCATTCTCTATAGGCGAAATCCTTTCGAAGGAGGACTCGGTCATGAGCGGATTGTCGAACTCCCACTGGTGGCCGTCTTGAGTGCCTTGACTCCTTCGTCTCCTTAATTATTTTTCTATCCCGACATGCCATCATGGCGAAGGGTCATATAGTAGTGTGCATCCCTTGTTTCGTTCATTTCGTCACTTGGGGTACAAGGGGCTATTTGTGCCAGGTACTTGTCATAATTCCTTTTGTTGACTAAATTGACTGTTGACATAAAGTAACTCTGGTCCGCTTTGATATTCTCCACTATACCATCTTCTCTCCACAGAACTAACCTCGGTGCATTGGGAACCGCCCTACGCCATGGATCCACTCTCTTCCCAGGAGCAAGTTATAATTGGCCTTGGCTTCGATCACCATGAACATGGTGGGCCTGCAGCTCGATCCGACGGTTAAATCCACTTGCACCACCCCCAACGTTTGACCTACTTTCCCTTCATAATTGGATAGGACCATGTTGTGTGGTTTGACATCACCCTCTTGTATTCCTAACTTTTTCAGCATGAATTGAGGCATTAAATTAACTGCAGCGCCTCCATCCACTAAGACCTTGTTCACACCATGGGCTCCGCCTTTGCTCGAATGAACAATGGCTTCAAATGATTCTTCATTCTGGCTCGGATGTTCAAGAATGCGTTACGCTCTTCGACCGCCCGTTATCCATTACATAGTAGCAACCGGTTGTTTCATCAAATCTATGGTATCCTCTTCCTCATGCTCTTGATTTGGTCTCTGTCCAAACTCGGAAGGTAGTACGGATACCACATTGCGTTTAAATTGAGTGAGGACTCCCCCGATTCGTTATCTCGGATATCCTCGTCTTCTTACGGACTTGGGTGTAGTCTTCGATTCATCTGGTTGTGTTTGGAGAAGAGTCTCGACTAGCGGAGGCTTGTTTTAGGTTGGTTGTTTATTGTTGGTTTGTTGGTACTTGACACTTCTTTATTGCTGGCCAAAGCTTCTCTTTGTGCCAAAGCCTTCGACTTTTCAATTCGTTGTTGCCTTCGCCATTGTGATCTAGACATGGGATTTTTCCTTTGTAATTCTCTAGTCTCATTTCTTCCCTCTTGTGTTAAATTGCCTCCTATACACCATGGCGTGGCGTACATTTCGCTTTCCATTTATCCTTCCCTATTGGTTTTGACTTGCGCCCACTTGTCATTGGTACTTGGATTTTGAGCGTCACCCTTGAGCACCTTTTGGGTGGGCTATTAGGCTTCGTTGAGTATGATTACCCTCGAGTGTTGACTCATCGACCAACCTCCTTGTGATTCCGGCGGGCGAAGGGAATAGTTTGAACACTCGGTCATGTTACGGTCATATCTTCGAGCACCTTGGGCAAATCGGGCACTTAGTTGCCCTTTGTGACAATAACTACGAACTCAACAAACTCTCCCAACTCTAGGGTAGCATCGAATAATTGGTTGTCTTGGCAATTGACTTGATTCGAGCCCTTTGTTTCCTCTCGAAATCTGCGAATCCTCCGTTGCGGATGATGTTACATCCGGGACATAGCATCATTTCACATTTCCTTGTGGCACAACATGAGATAATCTTTGAGGTGGTGTCGCAGATAGCCATCCTCCATTTTGTATTTTTCTTTTCAAGGTATCTTTCCATTTCTGCATCTCGAGCGGGTCTCTCCATATCCACCATATTGACATCTACATCTTCCCTTTTCGTCATCATCTCCCATCCCGATGGTTTGACATCTTCGATTCGAATCTTTGAACTCTCGGCGTATTTTACTGTAATCAAATTTTCCAGGGTTCCCTAAGGTATCCTGACTTTCTTCGAGGAATGCTACCATCTCCATCTTCCCTTTTGTATCATCATCTCCCATCCTGTGGGCTTGACATCTTCGATTGGGATTTTCGAACTCTGGAGCGAATATTTCACGGATAATCAAACTTCCCACCGGGTTCTCCCAAGGTATCCTTTTTTTGAGGGATCTTTGGTTTTGTGATCTTTCTCTCCAATTTTAGCCTTAGGCCTTGGCTGTGTCAAATTTTGCTTCGGTCTTCCGGCCCTCGAGCTGGATCTCTTTCAAACACCGGATGGCATTGTTTGGTCGAAGCCTCTAGTTGTTTGTGGACTTCCTCGGTGACTCCATTGTTGACTTGACTAACACCCGACTTTCACTTTCGGCTTTCTTCTCCCAATGGAGTGGCCTCTTGGTCCTTCCACCATATTGATTTCTCCAATGCACGAAGGCTCGGAGTAGTTGGTGTCCGCCACATCTGAGGGTCTTCATCTACTTTCATTTTTGGTTTGTCGAAAATTTCAATCGCCATCCTTAATTGCGTTTTGAATCAAATCCACGAAAAGAAAACATGAGGTTTTGTGGCCTAGAAAACTATGATATTTACAAAACCTCTTTTCTTTCTTTGATCTAAATGAGGTATTTTGACATTTGATGGCACAATTAACTGGCCATCTTTGACAAGCAAGTCGAAAATCTCATCACACTTTGTCACATCGAAGGTATATACCTTCTTTGGGAATTTATCACTTTTCTCATTTTCAACAATTTCTTTCCTTTGTGGGAACTAATAGTTCTGAGTAAGGTGGAGCTGTTTTAATTCAATGAGATCTATTTTGACCTCTTGAATTCGGATAGTCTTGACTTCCTCAGTTTCGACATAGGAAATTCTTTCTTTCTTATTACTTTTGAAAGCCCTGGCCTTTTCGGCCTTTAGTCTTTCGACTTGTCGAACCCTATCTACTAACTGAGCCATATTCCTCAAGTATTGTGTGTCTAATTTCTTTCGAATAGAATAGTCCAGGCCACCAGCGGCCATTTCGACTAACTCATGTTCAGGAACTACTGTGAAACATCTAGATTTCAAGAGTCTAAACCTATTTAAGTACTCATCTATGGGTTCAGTAAACTTCCTCTTAACACTTGCTAGTTCCTTTAGACTTATCTTGGATTGTCCCATATAGAATTGTTCATGGAATAACCTCTCCAAGAGGGTCCAGGTGTCTATGGATCCAGGAGGCAAAGTGGTAAACCATGTGAAAGCATTTTTAGTGAGGGAACTTGGGAAATATTTAATCCTAAGGTTCTCATTATTTGCTATGTCTCCTGCTTCGGTCAGATATCTGGCTATGTGTTCGACCGTTGATTCATTGGTATCTCCAGCAAACTTTGTAAACTTAGGGATCTTGTATCCCCTTGGCAAATCAGTATGTATTACATAATCTGCTATAGGAGAGGCATAATTTGGCCTTCTAATCCACAGAATTATCGTTTGGGCCATAATCCTCTATCATGGTGGTTAGGTTATTTTCGCCAAGATATTGTCATTTCGAATTCTATGGACAATCGCATCTTGGTTTTGACCCACCATGACAACTCCTCTAGGTTGTTCTTCTCAAACACCGGGCTTCTAATCTTTCGACCCTTGCCTCGGTTCCATCATTCCCTTTGTGGTTCCTCTCGAATCATGGGCATCTAATCTTTCGACCCTGCTAGTGGTTCCATCAATCCTCTGTGGTTCTTCTCGAATCAACGGGGCATCTACCCTTTGTGCCCTTGCCCCAAATTAACCCCTCTCGGGCCTATAAGGTGGGTCATCAAGAACTTGTTCGATGATAGGTATGTTCGCTCGAACCAATGCCCGTTTCGCCTCGCCTCTGAGCGAAGAAATCTGCTATTCGACTCATATTATCTGCGTTTTCTCTGTTTGTCACAGTTACATTTTGTACTATTGGGGCAAAGATTTATTGCATAGTTTGCGCTAACACTCCTATCATATTATGGTTACTATCATCCATTAACTTCCTAAAAGCTATCTGATTTTCTGTGGTTAGGATAGGCAATGCACTATAACCTACTGACCCTTGGTTATTTGTCATGAATTGATTAGCCCCAGAACCAGACCCTAATTGTGGTGACGTGTTCGAAGTCGAAGTTTGTAAACCTGCCATAAGAGATGTTGGCATCCCATAAGGGGGATTTCTGGGTCTATTGCTATCGAAACTGGGTGGTCTAGTTGGTGGTAGGGTAGCGAAATGGGTTTGTACCCCACTTTGTGGGACAGATCCCCCAAGATAACCAGTGGTCCCTGTATTTCCTAGGGTCGAATTGTTTGTTGACATGCCACTTGTTCCGTTCGTGGCCATATTACTAGTCAAAGATGCAATCGATGCGCATTCGGGGATCATTGGATGTTCCCATCGAAATGCACGCATTAGTGCTCGTTCCATGTGGGCGTTTTGTTCCCCTTGTTGATTGTTTGGATTAGACATCCTATTATTTCGTTTTCTTCTAGGTAAGGGTTGGTTACTATTAGTTATTCTACCACTCCTAAGGTTCATATACCAACGAACTTTGTTTACTCAAAAAGAACTTTTATAATAATTATGTCTTATAATTCTTATTTTATTTTAATTTGTAACGACCAATGACTGTCCCACTGGGCGTGCCAATTTGTTCACAGTGATTTCTGGTGAAACAACCGCTAGTCCTCCAAACTATCGAATAAGCTTTATGATTGTTATTCAATTTCTCTGGTAACTTGCAGGATCGACTAGATTGATCCTATGGGGTATTGGTCGTTTGGATAGAATTAATAACAAAATAAGTGTTCATGTTTAAGACTTGTATTCAGAGTGTTTTATATATGTCCCATGTATTTCGATCACAATGTTAACTGACTTGATGACATGATCAAATAAAATAACATGAAAACTGATTTGAACAAGTAAAACACGTAAAGGTTCAATTTGCAAAGAAATGTATAAATGCAGGAAAACGTAAATGGTTTTTAAAGGTAAAAGACTTTTAATGTAAAAGCATGAATATAAAAGCATGAAATGTAAAAGACAAGAATGTAAAAGATTTTCTGGAAAGTAAGAACGTTAATGTAAAGAGTTTCTGAAATGTAAAAGACTTTGAAATAAAAGAAACATTTAAATGCAAGGAAAAGTTAAATGACTTTGAATGTAAAGAATTTAAAAGACATTGATGCAAAGATAAAGGATAAACTGGAAAGATAAAGATGTTTACTGAATAATAAAAGTTTCGGTGCAATCATACGTACATCATTCGAGCATTCGTTTCCCTAGCCATGTGGTATTTTGAATGTTTACTGAATTTTTGTACAATAGATATGACACACGAAATCCTAACACTAAGACTTCTATTTATACTACTTCGACCATAACGGTCTGACTTATAAGATCTTGCCACGTTCAGAACATGCAGAACACTGCGCTTCTCTTGCTTCCACGCATCTTCGAACCGTCTCCAGCGCATATTTTCTAACTTCCAATTATCCCGCTCGCGTTTGAATTTCAAATGCTTTGGCCACTTCGTTTCGAACTCACTTCTCAGATACAATCCTACTACCACTTCGAAGCTTCCTTTATATGTATCATCATAATTGTCATTCGAAGCTCCAAGTTTCAGTACGTCCATTCGAAGAGCCAATTCTTTCATTCCAAACTGTGACATTCACTTTGTTCCCACGAACACTGACATCATTTCATTTCGAGCTCAATGATTCCATTTCGAATCATACATATCAAAATCTTCAGCCAACAGGGACTAAGTGGATGACGAGGCAGATCACCAGCAGGATGTCTCTGTTGACGGTATAAATTATTTCTCTTAGCTTCGTTTTTTAATTTTGATTTTGAAACTAACTGATTTAATTTTGATTTTGAAACTAACTGATTTAATTTTGATATTTTAGGGATAAATCCTACAGAACTTCCCCCATATTTTTAGATGGGCACTTGCTGAGGGTTATACTGAGGATATGTCGCGTGCCTGCGCATACAAGCCGCCTAGAGGGAACCAGACGACACTGTCGTATCGGGTTTACCTGGTCTGGATAGTGCATGAGGACATCCACTTTAGTTCCTACATTGACCACCGTGAGACGATACCATTTGATGAGGTTTCTCTATTTACGGGTTGGTTGGTCTGCGATACTCGGAAGACTACTGCTTATATGTCCGAGCGAGTGATGCGTCAGTTCGGGTATACTCAGACCATTCCTTGGCATCCTATTGTATATGTCCCTCCGACAATGAAGAGAAGGGAGATGGATGAGAATTTTGATGATTTTGAGAATCATCTCGTACCTGAGGAGGCCAGGAGTACCGTGGCTCTAGACGACTAGAGTTACGCGTACGGTTATATGTTGTGGTTCTTCAGTGTGTCTCACATGATAGAGGATTCTCTAGGAAACCTACCCAGGCCAGTTCATCAAGAGATCTTGGAGGAGGAGCAGGCGAGGAGGGATCATGCCCAGGACGTCCTGCCTAGGTGCCGCCTATTATGGAACTTGCTAGGGATGGCGTTGACAGAGGTCCTGACAGATCCAATGTCAGAGGCGTTTTGGAGACCATCATGGCGGAGGCTCAGGGTGTCCTTCTATACAGGAGACAACGGAGGGATGCCTCGAGGGTGACATGTCGGCTCATCATCCGTTACATGATAAAAAAAAACCAAATTTCCGGTACATTTTGGCGCATATCGGAAATTCTTTGTATTTTTATAAATTTATGGTATTTATTTACGGATATTTTCAAATTTTGGTGTAATCTAAAATTTAAAAATCTAGTAAATTTTAAGAAAATTTTATCCGTGAAAATATCCCAAATTTTGAATAAAATCAATACCGAAAATTTTATATTTCCGGTATAGTTTATTCAAGTATAAGTTTATAAGTTTTTTTAAAAAAATTAAGTCTCAATATTATCGAAAATTTGAAATTTCTATTATATAAAAAAATACTGGAAATTTAAAATTTTCGGTTATCTTTTATACTGAAGCAATACCAGAAATTTGAAATATCCGATATTTTTTCGATAGCGGATTTTTGAATTTTGGTATATATTCTATACGGATATTTAAAATTTTCGGTAAGGATTTTAACTGATTATGCATTCCGAAAATTTAAAATATCAGGTACCAGAAATTTGAAATTTCTGATATGAAACAACTGACACGGTAGAAATGGTAAATCTCACAGAATTTTCGATATTTCTTAAATTTCCAGATATACGGAAATCACTAAATATCTGGTATTTTCGAAGATATTTTGGTAAAACACCATATTTGAGGGGTGGCGGTATAACTACGGAGTGACAAGAAAAATTCTCTCAAACACGAAATCGGCCAATCACCTCAAGACAACCTTGAGACCCCACAAATTATTGTTGCACCCATCCCGAAAAATAATAGTATCATCCTCAAAACATGTTCTCTTCTCCAAACCTAAAGCCACAAAATTCGCCTAACTCCACGCCTCTCAAGAAAAAAAATCAATAATATATTTTTCATAGTTTTTATTCATATATTTTAGGGTTTTGTGTTGGACTGATATGTTTCACAAATCTTAAAAACTCGAAAACATCAAGCGAATATGATATATAAAATTATATTTAAAAAAGTTACACCTTCAATTTTAAACAAATCCTCAATAACAATCTCTCCAGCAGTTGCTTCTCTCGAATTGAATGTCATCACTCATATTATAATTTTCTAATACAATCCAAAAAGTTCTATATTCGATAAGGTTTTGGAAAAACAAGCAAACCACATAAGAGTTATAATAAACACATCTAAAATAAATATTAACAACATTCATCAACAGCAAACCCTTAAACAACATAGAACATACATGTCCTAAAATGGAATCCAAAATAAAAGGAGAATAAATCTTAAGTGAGAGCAACAAACATGAGTGTGTAGTGCTCACACAAGTTTTTTGCGTTGACTTTAGCTTCATCCTCGTTAATTTTTTCATCCATCCAATCATACATACAAGTAAGAACTAGCATAAGCATACATAAAAAGATAAACAATTCAGAACATTAAATCTTAGGGTTTTAAACAAAAACCAGAAACAAAAACTAAACAATAATAGAAAACATAAACATAAATGAAACTAGAGCATAGATTTAATAAACAAACTTGAAGGTAGCCATGGGTGAAGACAACATAAACGTATTAGTTTGGTGAAAACGAATATGAAGATTGTTGTATGTGTGATGAGTGACATGGATGTTAGGGTTATGTTTTGAGAGAGAAGAGTAAAATATGTCAATGTTTTCTTTTGAGAGAAATAATTGTTATGTATTGAGCGGGAGATAATTTCGCTTATATATAAATAAATGTCATTTTTCATCGCGGTTGATAAGAATAATTGTGATGAAATGGTTGGACTTTACACCACAGTTGACTAAACGAATCGTTATGTTATACAAGGACATTCCCTTTTTGTGACGATAAAATTGGAAATTAAGGAAGCTGGAATTCGAACCGTGTAACTCCTAATACATTTTACTACGGATTTTAACAATGACCGTAATGAGATATATTTTAGTAAAAACAAAAACAAAAAATGAACGCCAAAAAATGAGATACCACCACGATTAAGGCCATTGTAATATTGTTTTACAAAACGTATTTTTCATAGTAGTGGAAGCTGCAACTAGGTGAAATAAGAGTATTGTTTCAAAAGAATTTTGTCAACATTGAGAATCAGAATAACACTCTATTTTACTCGATATTGCTAAACTTCATCTCAAGACAGTGTATACAACACATTGCAAATGATAAAAAGAGTTGGTGCTGACAAAGCTGCATGTGAATAATTCATTAGGTCAACATATAAGTTACCTTGAGTGTGTGAACTTGCAAGTCTTAAAATACAAGGCTATCATATTCCATTGGAATCCACTCATGTGTTTTGGAGGAAATTATGTATTGAAGAATATGAAGTTTTTGAAGAAGAGGATAGGGTACAATTGAAACTTATGCGAAGAACGTGAAGAGTTCGAGAGGTATTTCAAAACCTTGGATATTAGGAATATACACTTACGTATCCATACACAACTTCTATGTAGTGAAGTACAATCCAAAAATATAGATGATATCTCACAGAAAAGTCAATCAGCCAAAAGATCATCTAGTAAAGCTAAATACACAACTTCTATGTAGTGAAGTACAATCCAAAATTATAGATGATATCTCACAGAAAAGTCAATCAGCCAAAAGATCATCTAGTAAAGCTTTGACAAGTCAACCGTCTAGCGAGTCTTCAAAACATATTTACTTGTCTCGGTTTCCTATTTTATTTCATGACTACATTGAAGATATTATAAATGTGAAAGATGATAGAAATTATGGCTTTTGTGCTATTGGAGATTTACTTTGAGGGGGTGCAAATTCATGATCATTGGTTCTGACGCAACTAATAATTTTTATTCCAAAGTGTTATATGACACTGTCTTAGAAGTCAGGAATTCATCTTGAATCTCTATCTTGGGTGTTTAAGATCATAAGAAATAAATAATAATTCCTTACATGGGTTACCATATTTCTTCTAGATACAATGTGATATTGATCTCGTTGTCCAGTAACATTAACATCACTTTCTTCCCTTGTCCTCATTTGGAAACATGAACCATAAAATAATCAAGAAATTACTTCGTTTTTTGCAGAAAATAAGTCAATGAAGATAACATATACCCTCCTAGAACAACAAACATTCAAAGATTACTTTTCAACTGGTTTGGTGATTCAAGAGAACTCTTCCTCCACAGTTTTTGAGTCTTTCTTGAACTTCGTTCTGGGAGAAGGAGTAAGTTGAATATGGCTCATTGCTTAGACCAAAGAATGTATACTTTTCAAGGCAATACAACTGGCTCAATTCTCCATATATCTCTGGCGTATTCATGAATAGTCCGATCGCTGCTGAATTTATACGAACCAGCTGAGTTCAATATTGACATTCTTGTCCATTTCTGCAACAAAACTTCAATATGTCATTGTTTGAACGTTTTAATCTTCATAATAGATTCAACAAGGTAATAGACAAAAAATAATGTTTTGTTTATGACTTGTTACTTTTTGATCACGGTATGCCTTGTCAACTTCCTCTTGGCACTCCAAGTAGCTAGGGAAGTCCTTGCCAACAAGAAAATAATCAGCACGGCCGTAGCCTTCATTCCCTTCCAAAGATCCTATCAAATCGTCGTAGTTATAGGTGCCAAAAACGCCACTTCTAACATATGACTTCACTTCTTCAAACCGTGGGTCTGGTACAAACTGCATATATTATACAACAGGCCACATTATATTGAGATTATGATACTAATTTTGTTGGCTTCAACTTGAAGACTCTTTGAACGTTAGATAATATATTTTGTGAAAGAAAAGGAACTATTGCATTGAACCAAATTATTCTGGTTACTGATTGATTTAAGACTTACCTTTCCCTCTGCTCTTTCTTTCCTTAACCCTGCAATTTCTTGAGCTCGTGCACCAAAAAGAAAGAAGTTTTCTTCTCCAACCTCTTCTCTTATTTCAACGTTAGCCCCGTCGAGAGTTCCAATTTGTACACATCCATTCATTGCGAATTTCATGTTGCTTGTCCCACTGGCCTCCATACCAGCAGTGCTAAACCCGCAGAAGAAAAGCATTCACAAACAAAAACAGCTAAATTGATTGTAAACTAAATGCGAAATATTTTGCTTAAAACAATTTATCTATACCTAATGTGCTGGGACAGTTCACTGCCAGGAATTAACATTTCAGCAACGCTGACATTGTAGTCAGGAACAAATACAACCTGCAGATTAAGACAAGGACCACGATTAGTCTGAAAAAGTAGATAATGATGATTATTTAACACCCTTTATCAGGTTTGCTGTGGAGTAAACCAAACCATCTCAAATTTTCTGCTAACATCCTATAATTCAATTTTTGCTGCAGATGAGGAGACCAGTGTTACGTACAAAGAATCGCACAAATCTGTTAATTTCTTCAGTCCGTTTTTGTTGAGATATTCATTTCTTTAGCTAATGGATTTGATCCTTAAATTATTCATTACCAAATTGGCACTTGAGATAAAGGATATAAGTTTATATTCAAATATCAATAGGCAGATCCAAAGTTTTGGGAATGCCTTTAATGTGTCCAGTTATCTATCCCCAAGTTTGAGTTATACCTTCAAAAGATCTCCGATCTGTGGATCATTGTTAACTGTGGCTCCTACATCTGTAATGAATTTTACAATCCTCTTGGCTTGAACATATGTCGCGAATGCTTTCCCACCAAAAATGCAAACCCGAGGAACATATAATTGTTTTCTTTCTTCAGCACTCAACTCTTTCATTTTCTTGTAGCGATAAACAATTCCCATGATATTCAGTAATTGCCGTTTGTATTCATGGATACGTTTCACCTGAAAATTGATGTGTTAAACAATATGCCATTGGAATTTTTATGGTTGTCCCTTGAAAAGGTGAAAATATACACTCCATACATGAAACATTGTCAGTGCTGCTATTATTCAAGTGTTATTGAAGTTCTTGATGGCGGAAAACCAACCTGTATATCAAACATTGCATTGGGACTGACAACATAACCCGTTTTCTCTTTGATAAATGATGCAACTTTAATCTTGTTCCTTCTCTTTGAATCCATCCACTCTAATTGTAAATCTTCATTATCTGCAAACTGTAAGAAAAATGTATCCATAAGGAATAAAGATATAGAAATTTAAGAAGAAAAAAAAAACACAGAATATGAGTATAAAAAAATGGTGATGTGACATTTAACTAAGGAATCACCTTGTTGCTATTTTCAAGTTATATTGAGACTAGACATGCATATATGATATATATTCATTAGCCAACTGTGGAAGTTATTGCATAGTTTTTTTTAATTCAGATATTGTAATGTTTAGTAAGTTGATTTACCTTGCGGAGTATAGCTAATTTCTCAAGATCTGTTACCCAATCTTCTGTTCCAATCCATTTGGTTATGATTTTGCTAAGATCGGGATTACAGAAACGGATCCATCTTCTAGGTGTCACCCCATTTGTTTTATTCTGGAATTTCTCAGGCCACAACTGTCAAATCAACGACATAGAAATTTAATGAGTATCTTATTTATGGAAGTATATACCTAGCAATCCCAATAAATAACTGTTCATATTAAAAGAAAGAATCTGCTGGATTTAGTACCTCGTAAAATTCATTAAAAACTTCCTCTTTTACTATCTCACTGTGAATCTCAGCTACTCCATTCACAGAAAATCCACCCACTACACATAGATTAGCCATCCGAACCATCTTCGGCAGTTTTTGATCAACTTTGAATGTCATTTCTATTTTGTTCTCTACAACAGGGTCTTCCTCATCATCTTCTTCTTCCTCTTCCCCCGTTTCATCTTCATCATTGTCATCTTCTAAGTCTTCATCTTTCATGTTAGATGCCTTTATATCATTATCATCAACATCAATTTCCTCAACAGGATCAACAGTAGGAATTGTATTATTAAGCAGCTCAACCACCGAATCAGGCAACTCAATATTTTCAAGTATTCTCATCTTTCCGAGCTTTTCTTGCAGCAAGTTAAGATCAACAGTGCCGTACTTAATAATAATTTCATGTATAAACTGGTCAAGAAACAGAGATACTGGACATTAGATATAGAATTTCATAAAGGCCATACGACCAGCAATCCAGCCAATGGATTAAGAACAATTTGAACACAAAAGTTGCATCAGTTTTTTAATGTTACCTCCTCATCTATCTTTCTTATTATTTCCACATGTCGAGGAAGTAAATCCTGCAGAAGCGTCAAACTCCATTTCTCTAGAGCCTCTGGTAGAACTGTGTGGTTTGTGTAAGCAACCGTTCTAACAAAAGAGACAATTAAAGAGGGATCAATGTAAGTGTAGTGATCAAAGTTAGTAGCTATATTGGAAAGTGACTCTACAAAGCACCATGGATACATTAGAAATATTGTTACTGAGAAGCTGTAAATTTTGAAAATAGAAAATCACTTTATTAGTATAAGTTCGCATGCTGATACTTGAAAAAATGCAGAAGCAGTACTACTTAAATGAATTCTACTAAAATTGTAAGTACTTAGAAGTCCTAATAATGGCTTGATATCTTTCAAATATAAATTGGATGCACAGTTGATGTATAAAAGAAGCACCTTTTAGTAATATCCCAAGCTTTCTTCCAGCTTAAACCCTTAACATCTATTAGGATCCTAATCAGCTCAGGAATGCAAAGTGTTGGGTGAGTATCGTTCATTTGTACCACCACTTTATCTGGGAGGATTTCCCAATTTACTGTTTTTCCCGATCTCTTTTCAAAGCGTGCAATAATATCCTGGAGAGACGCCGAGCATAATGTATATTGTTGCTTTAGCCGTAGAGTCTTTCCTTCTATTGATTCATCCCCGGGGTATAGAACGTAACAGATCTGATTTCAACGAACAAAAAAATATTTTTTTTAAAAAAAGGAGCATCGCATATGATTCATGAAAACAGTCGACTGAACTGAGTTTTCTGTAGATGCAAAGAAACTTCTCTGAAGATTTAGATCTAAGATAGAGGTGCCAATACAATTTTGAAACAAGAAGAAAATAAGGTTTACTTCATATTTATGCAATAAATTCTCAAATCAGTAGTGGATATTTAAAATCTTCCAGAATGCACTTTCAAAAAGTTGAAAGGAAGATACCGAATTTAGATGCAGATGTATGAATCACAAAGAAACAAGGCTTCCACAGACCTTCTCTGCGTTCTTCATGGCAGCGTATGCTTTGGCATGATCGCCAGTATTGAAAGCTTGCAAATCAAATTCTTCAGTTGAAACTTTAGTGGACCACAATCGCAGGTTTACGGTGGTTTTAGTTTTGTATCCAGGTATTGGAACATCATAAGCAACAGCCGATATATTTTCTCCTCCAGTCCACTGTTTACTTCCATCTGGCCCTGAAATAACTTCTCCATAGAATCTAACTGGATAAGAAACATCGTTTCTCTGAATTTCCCAGGGATTCCCCATCTATAAAGAGACACATCAGTCAGTGAATCTCACTGCAGAAGAACTTGCAAGGCTTCCAAAAGAGTAATAGAAGTTAGAACATTTAAAGAACAAGCACACCTTCACTAATATGAAGATTTGGCTTCTAACCGATTACTAAAGAATATCCATATAATAACAATACCTCAAGCCAATTTTCAGCAACTTCCTCCTGACCATCCTTGGTTATCATCTGTTTGAATAAACCATACTTGTATCTAAGTCCATAACCCCATGCAGGATAATTCAGCGTCGCCAAGGAGTCTAGGAAGCAAGAAGCAAGCCGACCTAATCCTCCATTCCCAAGCGCAGCATCTGGCTCCTGTGGATTGTACGTGAGTTTGCTTTTAAATAAGTTTTGATTAATTATTATCAGTATGTTTCCACTCAAGATGAATACATGTTACTGTTAAACATACTTGCTTGTCCTAACAAAATTATTTTTTCCAAAAACAAAGTTTTTTACAATATTGGGACGAATATGAACGCAACTTCGTAACCATTGTTGTCAAGAGAAAACCTCAAGATGACAAATAACCATTTCGTGAAATGGAAATAAAGGGATTAGCCCTGCCCAACTTACTTTTACATGCGACCAAGGTGACTAATTGATAAACAAAAAAAGTAACTAGACTTGAATCACTTTGTAGTTACTAACAAAAGCAGAAACACAAAAACAAATGAGAACGATAATAGGAAAAAACCTGATTAGCCACATCTTCTAAACTGTAACCAAGCTTTCTGAGGGCCTCAGCATAAGGACCTGAGAGTTGTAAATTCCCAACTGCATTTAACAATGCCCTTCCCTTCATAATTTGAAGAAAAAAAAGTAGTAATGAAAATTATTTTTCATTTGCAATGGAAATTAGCTGCGTCTCATAAAGGAAACTCAATATAAACCTGTAGATACTCCATAGACATGTAATAAGCTTGTTTAACATTAATTCTCTCATAATACTTATATGTTGCATTCCAATTTATGATGAGGGAATCACGGATACTCTCTGCAGTTGCAAAGAAAGCCTTACTGGGATCAAACTTCTCAGGTGAAAAAGATGTGGTGAACTCAGCATGATATTTGATGCTTGAAGCTATAGCTGTAGAATCGGGTACAAATTCATTTGAAGTGCCTGCAACTGCAAGTGTTAGCAATAAAGAACTACTAATAATATTTAGGAACATGTTTGTACACCATAAGAAAGCTAACTCGATATATAAGCTTAATCATAACCATGATTCCCACTCCCTACTTTTAAGAATCTTTCAAAACAAAGCACTAGTAGCAACCCATTAAACCCCAAATTCTCCCTAAACTAAAATTCCTTCAAGCCTGGCTGAAAAAGTACTACAACTTAAATTATAAGCAAGAATTTCCTGAATAATATACGCAAACGAAAAAAGAAGTGGAGTGAAGATAGAATCACAAAACAAAAGCAAATGTCAGCAAGCAACCTTGTTCAGTGAGTGATTCTTTCAGTTCCTCCTTTCTGTCGCTGGCAACATTCTTCACACACAGCTTTCTTATAGCTCTACTGGAATTTGACTTTGTGATGACAAACAACTGCCAAATATTGTTTCTTTGACCGAAGCCTCTGAAGCTTGATTTGGAATTTGGATGGAAAGGAGGGTTGGAATGCCTGCAGGTTGTTGAGAAAGGTAGAGCAGACATTGCTGCAAGGCTTTTCTTGTCCTGTATGTATGTGTCTCAGAGGAAGTAGTATTCCGCAGAACAGAAATAACCATATGTTATTTTGACTTGTGATGAAATAAAAAGAACCAGTGAAAGAGAAGTGTGTGTGTGTGTCTTATCTTTATTGAGTATATCTTGGTATTTGGAGAGGATGCTCATATCATATTAAACACGAGCTAAAATATGCTGTCATTATCCTCTTGCCCTTTTATGACACTAATTGGATGGTCCTCCTACTCCTCCTTCATGATCAACAATCCTGACATTTTAACTGCATATGTATAAAAGTTGAAACTAGTTAATGACCAAATCACCCCTCAAATAATTCTGCTTTTCTGTCTTGCCCGTTTGGATTTTTGTTTTACTTTTCGTCCATGTATTGGTACTGCCATGCTGGACTATTGTCCAAATATGGCAACTTGGACAGAATAAAAAATACTACTCTTTTGTCGTATCCCTACAATCCTAGAGGCACGAGAAACTTGACTCTTGACTGGGGAGACAAACATATCTCTGTTCTACACTTGTGTATCTTAAAACAACATGGTGTATCCATCAAATTGAGAGCTTCAGTATTCTCACTAATTATTCTTTTCTCCGTTCAGGAAGACATCAATTTACGGGACTGGCATTTGAGGATTGCGTAAAATCACCATTTAGACATTATCTCTAAATTACAGAATATGAAATAAAATTAAAAACAAAGAATGAAGAAAAAATGCTGAGTAACTTCTATTCAAAGACCAGCAAAGAGAATTGTGCAAATCGTATGCTCTATCTGTATATCATATAACTTAATATTATACAATAACAAAGTCACTACAAGGCAAATGGCAAGTTTTCAGCAAGAAAAAATGCGTATGTACAAACTTAACTCCCCAAGTATACCAGGTTGCAACTCAGGGATTTTGATGAAACAAATAACAGTGATACTGAATTCAAAAATCTTCCTATAAAAAAAGCTCACAGTAATAACTAATTATGTTTCGTCAGTCTTCACGGGAGAAAAACCAGTCATGGACTCCGGCTTCTTCCTGGCATGTGAAATGAAACCAAAGATGTAGCCCAGAAAGGCACCGAGCACCAGTACACTTCCTCCTTGGACATACCATGACAATGTAGATTCTTCAATCCGACCTTCAGGCTTAGCAGTAGCAATACCTCCATTACCATAACCATTGATAACTTCTCCAGATTCCAGAATTTCCATTGTGTCATGCACCCGTCATGGTTTCCAACATAAGAAATCACAAGCTTCTGCTTTGTAGCTACCAGTCTGATATACCCAAACTCACCCGCACGGTACAGAGATCGTTTGGTTGTGGATAGATTGGGAGATCGGGATGATTTGGTCTTGGTTCCCATATGGGTTGCCAGTCTTGCCCTGCCATGCCAATCACAAGATGAACAGTATATCCTGCTTTTTCCCCAGCTTTCCGGCCCACATGACTTCCACAAGTGTAGTTATTCAGCGGACAGAATTTCTCGTATCTATGAACATGACCCCAAAGAGCAAGAGTCACATTGTTATTCACCAACAGAGGTTCTAGGTGCTCGATCATCTTTCCTCTTAATGCAGCATCCCTAATTTCATTGCTTGTTGTGTACATGGGTCGGTGCCCTTGGACTACTATAAAAGGAGTCTTGTTCCTGTCAACTGATTCTAAATCATGTTTTAAGAAATTATACTGGTTACCCCCAGGAAGGAAATTGGTCTCTGTGGATATATACACGAAATGTACTGCTCCCATATCAAATGAGTAATAAAGATTCCGAGTTGCTGGAGCTACAGTTCCAGTGGGCTCTGAAGAATTTCCAGGCATGTTGAACCTTAAACTGTAGGGTACACCACACTCACCACCCCCATCTTTTCCATAACCAGCCCAATCAGGTTTCCATGGCTGTAAAGGCCAGTCATACTCATGATTGCCAATGCATACATGGTATGGCAATTTCGTTGCAACAGGTTCAATCTGCGCAAAAAAATGGTCCCACAACCATGCATAACCTCTTGCATAACTGATATCTCCAATGTGTGATACGGGCTTGTTTCCTAGAGCTTCAACATCACGATGGATCCACTTCATGGTTGATATGCTTTCATCTTGTGTACGCACAAATGTATTGTATGGCGTAGCTGTTCCCATGTCACCAAAAAGGAAGGCTATTGTTTCATTTGAATCACTATTCCTCGACACAAAGCTATGAGTTGCACTCCAACCTCCATTGTCATTTCCAACCTGGCATACAGAAAATACCATAATCCAAATTAGGTTATGGTTACCACATTACTGAGCATTTAAATGAATCAGACTTAAGCAAAATATGATTTTATCTTACTATATATTCATCAAACAGCTAGAGGAAGACCTAGAAAGACTTCAAGAGAAGTTATTAAGAAAAATCTTGAGATTAACGATTTGTATAGAAGCATGGTCCTAGATAGAAAATTATGGCAAAAGTTGATCCATGTAACTGACCCCATTTAGTTGGATAAGTTTTGGTTGTTGTATATTTTCATCAAAAATGTAACACAATTCGCAAATGGGTTCTTATTTCTAAACATCAAACTAAAATTTAATTCTAAATATGGTTTTGAACAAAAATGTGTAGCCAAACATGATTGGGTTCTACCTTTGATCACCTAACAAGGCAAACTAAAGAAAGGTAAAAATCACTCGAAACTCCAACGACAATCGACGACATCCCTCAAAAATGGAAGCTCATAGTCATCTTCATCACGAGAGGGAGATGGTGGTCTAATCAATGCCAATTTAACAAAAATAAAGGAAATCCAAATACGAAATGAGTTTTGAATCACACATATCCGTATTTCCTTGTTTCTCTTGAACCGACACCAATCGAGTAATCTTTTTGGTCGTTATGACAACAAAAACCAAGCTTCTACTACTAAGAGGCAAAGTAAAGTACGTTGTCATTGGAGTTTCAACTGATTTTTAAATAGGAGAATATTTAGATGCAATTCCATAGGTGTGGTTAATACTTTTCTCCAATAAAAATATGACAAATATGTTTAAATATCTTTTAAGTAATAAAAATAGGAGAAAATTACATATATGTAGGAGGAAATTATACACTTGTCATATTTTTATTGGAAAAAAGTATAAACCACACCTAAGAAATTGTACATAAGTTTTTTCCTTTTAAATATTAGACCTTGGTTTGTCCACAGTAGAACTTTCCCCCAAATATATACCACTTTACTTTGCATTCAAGTAAATCAACTCGCATTTTTTAAATCTTGGTATCTGATTTGCAACCGACTAATCTAAGAGACCAATTCCACCGTCCATTTGTGGGGCTCCATTTAAAGCTAGAGCTCTATATAGACTAGTCCAACACAAGAATTGTTAACACCTATCAGAATTCAAAGTTCGAGCTTGAAACGACTAATCCAAGGGGACCAATCGCACCGTCCACTTGCGAGGGGCCATTTAAATCCATAACAAAGAAATTGTTAGCACCTAACAAAATTTGAATCTTAGACGACCTTGAGATGAGCGCACTCTTAAGACTCAATCTTTCACAACCCAAGCCATCGTCAATAAGTTAAGAACCCCTGAGGCTAGTAAATCAATTCATTAATAATAATTTTTTTCTTACCATAAAAAGAAAGCCACAGCTAAGCAAAAGTAACATATAAAAAATATTTATCAAAGCAAAACCCAAAAAAAGTAACGTCACGGGAATCACAAGACATAGAAAGCAAAAGAAAACCTTATAGTAGTATCTTTTCCCTTTGCTCAAACCAGTGATCAATGCATCATGTATAAAACCAGGATCCCTCCAACCAATACTCTGATTCGCCGGAGCATCACACATATGCTCCCTCTCATACCTCTTCACATACGCCACAACCACGCCATCCAGCTTATCCTCTCTCTCCCCATACCTAACATAACTCTCCTTGGGATCCCACGTCACGTACAAAACCCTCATAGCATCCTCCTCATCCGCGAACGCAAGATGAATCTGCTCCGGTCCCTTCCCGGAAGCAAACGAAACCTCATCAGAGAAACCTAAAAGGTTCCGCGTCTGCGGTATCGGGTTCCGGTCGTGATCTTGTCGCTTAGGGTTGATTTCGGATTGCGTCCATCGGAAGATTCGGAAGGAGTAATTCGATCGGAGGTTGACGAGAGGGAGAGAGAGGGAGCCGGAGCCGTTTTGCCAGGTTGGTGATTTGGAGAGGAAGAGGTATCCGATGAAATTGTCGTTGGAGGAGGTTGGTGGAGAGTAGATTCCTAGCCAGTCTAGCTCGGATGGGGATTGGATGCCGGACCACCGGATTTGTACGGTGTCGCCGGATTTGGATAAGGTGGTTGGGGTTACGTTAATGGAGGGTTTTGATTGGGCGAGATTTGAGGTGAAGAGGAAGAGAAGAGAGAGAAAGAGTGTGGTGTGAGGAATCATTGTGAATTGTGTGAATCGAAATCGTAATGGAAATTGAAGATGAAATGGAAAATGATTGTTCAGTGTTGTTCATCCATTTGGTATATTCTTCTCTATGAAATTGAATTCTCTTCTCCTATGTATAAATATGCTGTAGTAGTTTAATTTATTACGTTAAAATTAAGATACACAATTTTCTCTTTTACTAAAATATTTTCACTTCATTTTCTTTTGTAAACATCAATTTTGCATGCTTAAATTAAACTTGATATTAGACACTGGTATTAATGAAGTAATGTTAGATTATGTTGACGTTGTTCAATATTTGATTAACGATAATTCATAGATTTTAAAATTTACAACTAGTTTTTTTTTATAAGTAACATTTGAGATTGTGATTAATAACACTGGGATATTTTATTATGACAAAATGAAGAATTGATTAGGATTTTTATTAGTTTAAATGAGATATGGTCTTGCAGGAAAAATTTGTATAAAAGTATTTAGGGATTTGGAGGTTCAAGCTAAGTATCTTGAACTCCAAGTTAAAAATGTATTGTTTATCCCGTTGATGGGAGTCCTATTTATAGAAGTATCGAGACCTCCATGTTTAATGCCTGTAACGGCTTATGCCTTTTCAGTTCTATAATTGAACTGCCTTTAAGGAGAGTAACGTCTACCGCTCACAAATGATGGCCTTAAATTGTAACGCGCGTCGTCAGGATTAATGTGGCAGTTTCACCTTTGATGATTCGCTTGGACGTAACGCTCGCATTATTGTCGAGCTATATCATGGCTCGTAAGGTCGGGTTATATGCCCGGACCATACTCCGATCTCCACGCTTTTTGGGCGAGGAGCATGCTCGGCTTCTTCCTTGTCCCTTCCGTCTTTATAGCTCGGCTAGGATTTTATGTATGATCATAAGCCCCCCGAGCATATGACTTCATGCCTTGAAGTTTTGTGGTCGATAAATATAAGAGTCATAAATTTTAGCCGAGATGCACGTCGGTTTAGATGACCTGTGAGCGTGTGTGTTACACCCCCTAGTTTCACTGAACAGTCACCTATCTTGGCATAGGTGTAATAATTATCGTTAGTGGGTTTTTAATTCCAACGCTACCTCTTCATTTTTTCCTTTTATAATGTCCCCTTCCTTTTTCAAACACTATTTCCTTATTCACTCCTCTCCACAAAACATTTGTTGCCATCTGCTCAATTTGAAACCTTTCAAGTCCTTAAATTGTACTTTCAGGTATTTATTCTTTTTTCTCCATTTTCTTCTTCCTTTATTTTACTCATAAGATGGTGATCATTAGAGAAAGCAACGATTTAGGTCATAGAAAACATTTGAGTAGTGACGAACATAGGGTCTTGTGGGAGGAATGCATGCAAGAGATGAGGGATGCCCTATGGGTAGAGAAACTAGAGAGGGTTATGAACAAGATCAATTCTGAAGTTCTAACCTCTGATAGTGATTTTGACCCTGACTCTTCAGGTTCCGTGGAGCTCCTAATGGAAACCAACAGCTTGCTCAAAGGAGAAGCCATAGGCTTCAAACAAAGCGTTGTTAAAGACTTGGAAATTGCTACCCTCCGATCTCTCTGGAATGTTTCCTCCATAAGAAACGAAAATGATGTAATCCTGGAACCCTGTGAGTCCGGGGAGAATGTTTGCATGTCTCGACCCAAGGGAGTAAACCCTAAGTGGTTTTATTTCTATGTCGGGGTCGTGGAAGAGCTAAACATATAGTTCCCCTTTATTGACTTTGAAACCGACATACTCCGAACAGTGAATGTAGCCCCCTCTCAACTTTGCCCGAATCGTTGGGGATTTATAAGAGCTTTTGAGTTGATTTGTAGGGCTCTGAATATAACCCAGACTATAGGGTTATTTTTCTCTTTCTTTGAAATAAAGAACACGAATTCTGGAAGCTGGGTTGCTATAAGCGGTATCCCGAAGAGAAGTTTCCTTCAAGCCTATACCTCCAACTTCAAAGGCTACAAGGAACGTTTCATCCGAGTCAGGTGTGGTCTTCGGTGTCCACAACTTATCTATGGCGCTGACGGGCACCATAAGTTTCCCTTGTATTGGACAAGCAACCCACTACCCATCTCCGGTTTCGATTATGACGCTTTAAGTGAATCAAAAACTCTATCTCTTGGGTTCTTAGATTCATTTTGGCCAATCAGGGTTAGGTACCTATTATCATTATCCCATAATGAAATCCCTACTTTCTTGGATAAGTTTCCTTTTACGCATTACCTTTTTGCTAGGTTTACCTCTCTTAATTAACCTCTTTTCATATTTTACTGCATGCAGATAAGATGTCTGACATGTTTGTGAAAGAAAAGAAGAAGTTGATGGCGGCGGCTTGTGCTTCCCGGATAGGTGCTAGTGGCCCCTCCGAAGCCAAATTGAACCTAGCCGGTCTAGAGATCTAGGTACCTAAGAAGAAAAAGAACACGGGTTCTAAGCCAAGCGCATTAGAAACTGTAGTGATCTCGACATCCCCCGTCAAACGTCCCTTAGACGCTGATCCGGCTAGCGAGAACGCATAAAAGAAACTCGAGACCATAATGGCAAACGAGGTGAATCAGGCAGATTGGGAAGTCTCCGCCCTGTTAAAAGAAACCGACAACAACTCAAACCAACCTTCAACCGAGAACAAGTTCTGGTCTGCTGATTTTGATGGCATCAAATTTTTATATGACCATCTCAATGCTACAGAAGATGTGAACAAGCTGAAGAACCTTGGTCCTCAGAAAATCATACAACATCTAAGTTCATATTTGATGAGGTGTGTCGTTCTGACCCAGAGTCTCTTCGAGTCCAGCGATGATGTAGACAAGAAATACTCCGAGCTGGAGAAAGAGGTCAAGAGGCTGACCGAGAATGAGAAATCTCTCAATAAGGCGAACTCCCATTTTAAGACCAAGGCTTGAGATTGATGATAAGATAAAGGCTTTGGAAAAAGAGCTTGCCACGGTAAAGACTCCCCGAGCAATCAGCCAGTCTTCAAGCTTCATAAAAATCATGCTCTGAGTTGAAAGAAGCTTTGGACAAATCTCGGGTGGATGTGCTTAATGTCGGGGATGTGGCTTTTGACCGAGCAAAGGCCCAAGTCTCCTGCCTATACTCGGATCTCGGCCTCTTTGAAGTTGACTTTTCAAGGCCATAGTGGATGGAAAGCTAGTGGAGGTTGACGATGATGACAAGAAGCCACAGAATGAAAACCCGATTACCGTGGACATTTCTCATCTCAAACTTTAGCTTTTCCTTTTGGATTTTCGTCCCAAGTTAGTCACCCTTTTTGGTGGGTGCATTTTGTAAGACTTAAAAACAATTGCCCTCTAGGCGTTTTAAATTTTAGCACTTTGCATTTCATACTTCATATGTTTAATTAGCATATTTTCATGAATTATTTTCATACTACTTTAATGCTTTGATTGCGTGAACAAAGATGTGTGATATATAGTAGCCCCCCGAGTCAAATGATTTATTTTAAGCCACGAAGACTTTGTTGGAAAGGCATAATCCTCTGTTCATCAAGAATACTTAATCTTTGTAGGAAGACTAGCCCCGAGTAGTTTTTCGAGGTTTTTCCAGTTATACCCTATCAAGCTTTTTGAAATGACTCAAGGCCTTAAGCCGAGTTGCGACAAAATGTCGGGCTATGCCTGAGCAGGTTCAAGCAAAATATCTTGAACCAAGGGAGTGAGCCTAGTTGTGGCGAAACGTCGGGCTATGCTTGAGCAGGTTCAAGCAAAGTATCTTGAACCAAGGAAGTGAACCGAGTTGTGGCGAAACGTCAGGCTATGCCTGAGAAAGTTTATATCCAGATGTTGAACCATTCAATGTAGCTGGTGCATTGAACGATTTGAAGTGGATGAAAGCAATGAATGAGGAATTGAATCCCATCAAAGTCAAAAACACTTGGTCACTTGTCTAATTGCCTCAAGGAAAAAAGGCAATCAATGTGAAATGGGTATACAAGGTGAAGTTGAATCCCAAAGAAGAAGTCTTTACACCTATTGCTAGGATCGACACAATCAAGTTGGTTATTGGTCTAGCAAACATGAACAAGTGGTACATATGTCAGATGGATGCATAATGTGTATTCCTGAATGGCCCCTTAGTTCAAGAATATTATGTTGCACAACTAGTTGGGTTTGTGAAACAAGGCAAAGAAATAAAGGTATACACGCTGCATAAATCCTTGTATAGACTCAAACAAGCTCAAGTGCTTGGAATAAGAAGATAGATAGTTTCCTAAGGAATGAGGAATTTGTGAAGTGCACAACTGAACATGGAGTATATGTAAGAAGAAGTAAGAGTGGATTGCTTATACTATGTCTCTATGTCGATGACTTGTTAATAACAGGTAGCTGCAAGAAATAAATCGAAGACTTCAAAGGTGATCTTATAAAGGAATTCGAAATGTCTGATCTTGGAATAGTTGATACTTCCTTGGTATTAAATTCTACAAGAGCAATAGGGGCTTAATGATGCATCAAAGAAGATATGCAGTTGAAATGCTCAAGAGATTTGAGATGAATGAATGCAACACAACTTTGACACCTACTAAACCAAGATTGCAACCGTCAAAAGATTCATATGAAGATGTTATCAACCCAACATAGTACAAAAGACTTGGGTCATTAATATATCTTTGTCACACAAGGCATGACTTAGCATACATTATAAGTATGGTGAGTAAATTCATATAGAAGCCAAAAGTATCACATGTAGCAACAACAAAGAGGATACTAAGACATCCCAAAGGAACTCTCGACAATGAAATTTTATTTCCCACAACTAATAAAGGAAAAGAAAGCAAGCTAGTGGGCTACACCGACTCAAGTTGGTGTAGAGATGTTGAGAATATAAGATCTGCAGCTGGTTATGTGTTTATGCTAGGTGGAGCACTAGTTGCTTGTAGTTCAAGAAAAGAACCAGTAGTAGCATTATCGTTGTGTGAAGCAGAATACATAGTCTCTTCTCTTTGTGCATGTCAAGCAACATGGATGATGAATTTGGTCGAAGAAATTACGGGAATGGATCATGGAGCAATTACCATGAAGATAAATAATATATCTGTTATCAATATGACGAAGAATTCGATAGCACATGGAAGAAGCCAATACATGGAGATGAGCTTTCATTATCTTCAAGAACGAGTAGAAAAAGAGAAGCTGAACTTGGAGCACTCCAGAATTGAGAATCAGATTGCTGACATCATGTCGAAAGGAGTACATGTCGAAGTGTTCAAGAAATTAAGATCTATGATGGTTGTAGATAGCTTAGATATAATGAATTATGTGGTGTGTTGATATTGTAATTCATTGTGTCAAAGCATGTTTCTCGATAGAAATAAGGTAGTGTCGAAATAGCCAGATGTGTGACGGAGTTGTGTAGTTGTCGAACTATCGAAGGAGTTAGCCTCGACAAATTTTTTGACTTAGACCTAATTTTGTATTATTAGTAAAATTGAGTATTTTGTGATTTGCTTAGGGAGCAAGAAAACCCAAAATCTACAGATAAGGAGTAACCCCTATTATTGTAAGATACCAATGCAATTGTATAGTTGGATAAATTCTCAGTTGAGAAGCAGAGAAGCTCTGCATAAAATCTTTTCTTCTTCCCTTATTTTGTTCAAAACCCAATTCACCTTTCTTCTGATTCATCTTTTCTTTCTTCTTCCATTAACAATTGTGTGGCAGAATCATCTTGCAATCAAGGTTGGTTGATTCACTTGAGTGAAGAGTGAAAAACAATAGAGGAATTTGCGTTGGAACATAAGGTTAAAGATGAAGAAAGTTGGAAGAAGAGAGAGAAAACAGTTACAACAAACTTTCGGAGGGAAAAATTCTTTTGTGAAAAACTCTTGTATATTTACGTTATGAAAAAATAGTAACAAATTTATTTAAATACATAAACTAAATTGCCACATAAACTTGAATAACAAAGTTCAAACAAAACAGACTCAGAAGTTAAGTACAATTTAGTACAATTTCTAGAACAACAACCTCAAAAATTTCTACTTCAGAACCAAAACATTGCTTATAAGTATAAATTACTTCTAAAAATTTGATCCACTGCTTGAATCTTATTTATCCAATTAATTCAAAATTCTGCATATATTTGATGTAATTCCAATATATACTAGTGTACTCTTCTATATTTCTCTTATATATTTTTGAGTTTTGACTCTCTCTTTGACTTTCTTATCTCATTATTCATACTCCATATGAAATGAACACAGTGAAGAAAAATCACGAATGACAACTACCAAACGCATCTGATAAAAAATTTAAATTTCTCTTTCAATTTATAAACGTCTTATCCAAAGCAAACTATTTTAGTTTTCTTTAAAGTTAAAAATAAAGCAAAATAGATTAATTAGAAAGGTAAGAAAATGAATTTAGGTTTATGTCATTAACAGTGAGAGTCAAACACAGTCTTCCATACGAAATGATTAACTAATGATCATCACTGTGTCACACGAAATCAATTTGATAAATCTAATACGGATGACGTGGCTTCCTCTTTTAGCAGCTAATTGCATCCTATCTATTCTCATATTATGATGGATATCTCAAGTTTCAAATTGCAGGTTCTTTCAAAACTCTATATCATGAATATAGATGTAAAAAATTAGTTCCAGTCCTGATTTTGGAATAGAGAAATTCAAATTAATAAAAAAATATTTAATTTGATTTTGTTTTTATAATTTCTTCGTTAGAAAATTTAAAAGAAATATAGCATATGAAATAATTGTGCATGTCTTAGTTTCTTTCATTTACCATATGTCTATAAAGTAGTTGGTTGCGACCGAAAATATGATTGAAGATTGAATAGTTTATTTAAGAGCTAGTAGATTTTAAGAAGTGACTCACAAAATATCAAAATGAAGTTTGACGATGAAGACAAAATTCTATTTAATTATTTAATTTTTTAAAATATATTTTATAGTTTTTTTTTTATAGTAATGAAGACATTATTTCCTTCGATGATGTCCAATCAATTTATAGAATAAATTAGTTAATTTAGTTGAAAAAATTGAACTTTGATGATAGTGATGAAAATTTGAATGTTTTAAGGGGAAGAAATAAGAGAATAAGGAAGAAAAATTTAAGTCTGAGTCCAAGTCAAGGGGTGTTGATTAGTTAAACTATAAGTGTTTCAACCGTTACAAGGCTGGTCACTTTAAGAAGGATTATTCATTCAAAGGTAGCAATGAGAGTTTCTTTCAGATTGCGATTATCTCATATTAGGGTCATGAAAGTGTGAATAGACTAGTTGTGACAAGTTGAGAGTCTGAAAAGAAATGGGTCATGGCTCATGATAATCTTATCACATGTAGGAAGAAGTGCCACGAGACCTTGGAGCTGAAAGAAAATGGAGTTGTTCGCCTATAAAACGATAATGCTTGTAGGTACATGGTATGAATTCTATTTGTCTAAAGATCTTTGATAAACACGAGCTTTTTCTTTATGGTGTGACATATATTTTTATAAGGTCACACTATTTGCTTCTTGCTGATCCAAGATATTATGTTGTTGACGAGAAGGAATCATCCATCATATGTACTCTCCTTATCACCTGGACTATCATCCTAACAAGTGTAAGTTATCACGAGGTTTTTCTTATTTGTCACACGATCTTCCTCCGACAACTAAGCAACTTCTTCAAATGTCAAAGCTTCTTTTGACAACTTCCTTTGAAGGCATATCCTTTTGTGAAACAAACAATTACCATTCATCATAATTTCCTCATAATAGAAGGATACTTTGATTGTGAGAATCTCTTTGCCACCCACCATTTTGTGTATGATGAACACCATGTCCAAGGCATTTTTTTCCAGCACCTACCATTGATTTAAGAACTCTAGTTTCTTCACAATTACCAATGACAAATCACTCATCCTTCCTCTGAGTTGGGAAATCAGTTTTCACCGTGTCACTCAAGATGTGTGACACATCCTGGTAGATATCTTCTTTACCATCTTTGAGCACTTGGTTACTTCAAAAGAGTTGAGTGTTTCTCCTTTCAACAAGTAAACCTTGGGAATCACCGATGTAGTCCTTCATTTGCTTTACTTGAAAATCAAGAATGTAGCTAACATCTTCTACCATGCTCAACTAATACTCAATCATCATTTATTGAACAAAATCCCCTGCCATCCTATTGAAGACGAAACTTTTCACATTCATTTGATAATGTTTCACCTTAAGAATACATGATAGTCTTAGAATCAATTTGATGACTCCAACATGGACAATAGGATCATAGGGACTTCTGTCTTCATCAACATATAACATATATGTTCTTGATTTGACAAGCCCAATAAAATCAACACTTTCATCATTATGGGGAGTCATATCATTTATAGATTGTGTTCCTTTTGTAATAAATCTATACTCAATGCTATTAGTAGTACAAACCAGATGAATGCCTTCATTCTTACTTATCACATATTCCCTCAGAGTCTTCACATCTTCTAATGCATGATCATGATTATTAATAACACCATCATTAGATACAATTGTATCAACCTCAAAATCTTCATTGACATGATCATCATTCTCTTTATACAATCAAGGCTCTCTCAACATGTCAGACAAAGATGTTTGACACATCTTTATCACCATATGGAACCTCAAATTTGTTTCTAGGGAATATTCACCAAAAGATATTAGAGTGTCATGATGATTTCTCATACTTCCACCAACAGCTAGATCAGACTTTACAACAAGAAGAATTTTGTGGAGAGAATTATCTGATTCATACATCTTTTAGCTAAATTTCAATTAATGCACCAATTCCATCTTTACCAACCACCCTATCATGATTTTGGTTAATAAAAAATCTAGTCATATGATAGGCGAATTCTAATAGAAAGAATTAATTCATAACCACTATTATTCTTTAGCTTTTTCTTCTGAACCACTCTTGGTTGTTCAACATTTGGAGGACCTTCAACATGACCATCAACCCTCCCTTTAATGACACCTTATTTCTTGATTCTAAGATAATCCTCATGAGATAATTCATAATCCATAGTAAGATGTTGAAACATTTTTCTAACATTTTGGGTGGTTTTTCCTCTTTATACGTATTTTCTTGATCAATCTTGAGAGCTTGTAAAACCATGATGTCTTCCCTTGATCTGACCTTTTTCATAAAAGCTTCTTTATCTTTGTTGATGAAGCCAAGTTTGGATTTGCAGAAGTTCATATTCCAAATTTGATCACATAAATGACTTATGCTGATCACATTTGTAGTTGAGCCTTTTTTTAGTGGCACCTCCTCTCGACTAGGATTGGTCAATTTCCATAAGCCCTTGATTTTTCCCTTTTCCCTATTTCCATAAGTGACATGAACTGTCTTTTCTTTAGACATGTATTTGGTACCCTCAATATTACAATACCATCCTTCACTTGAGGAACCTATATGCACTGTATGAGTTACGGGGCTAGTTGAAGTAACATTAGATTTCCATTTCTACTTAGTGTGGATTTTCTTGCATCCTTTATTCTTCAGATTTGATGAACTATAAAGTTGAGGAAATACATGCAATTCATAAAAATAAGGCCTTCTATGTCTAAAATATTCACAATGGTGACACTTTAGAGGTAGTTTCTTGTTACTACAGTGACAGATGTTTCACACGATGTTGTGACATGTAGTCCATCCTCAAAACCACGATCTTCATTTTTGGAAGAACAACCTTTATTGAGGGAATCTTCATTTTTTTTCTCTTTCATACTCGTCCCAAAATTTATTCTCTTTGTGTCTCTAGACATTTCTCCAAACCCCACCATTTCATCAAGCATATTCAAATTACTTTCATATTGTATCATGTTTTCTAGTTTGGAATTTAGAGACGAAGCCTCTTTATCTATATCTGTGTTGTTTAAGGCAAACTTCTTCTTTTTTCCTTTTAAAGTACACCAACGGTTTTCTTCTAGTTGTCTATTGTTAAGCATGCTTATTTCCAAGCGGTGAGAAAGAGCTTGAATGATGCATCAAGCTCTTCTTCAAACATGTCTTCATTACTAGACACACTTTCAAACTCAAAATTTCTAGAATAAGCCATCACATTGTTGGTAGTTTCTTCCTCACATTCATTATGACAATGTCGAATATGAATTTAGGTGTCCCCCTAAATATGAGAACCCTTCTCACTTTCTTCAAATCACTAAACCCTAGTGACCAACTTCACTTAACAATGTCAAATATAAATTTACAACTCAACTATACAAACTACAACTATATGTCAAGTTGCTGAAACGTAGTGTGGTGTACATATAATAATAACATGGGCACAAATAAACCCTAACACTCGAAATATCTTCAATATATTGCTTGCTTTACAATATGGGTTTGAGCTTCTTATATAGCAAAGTATTATGGATTTTTCTCCTTTGATATTTTATTTGATTTTGTCCAGAATTGTTGCAAAATCAGTTGGATATGATTTGTTTCATAAAACTTTCAAAAAAAAGAAGATATAATTTAGTTTGTTCCAAATTCAAATTTAAATCTCCATATAAATCTGATTTGATCTTCAAAGTTTTCCAACAAATCACAATTGTCCAATAAATCTTATCTGATTTGATCTTTCCAGAATGCAACATTATGGCTTGCTAAGCAAGACTCGGATGTCGTACCTGTTAGACGATGTGATCGATCTAGAAGGGGGGTTGAATATATCAGTTGTTTAAAATTTTACACTTTTTGAAATGTTATTGCGAAAGCTTCCTTGATTTTCAATAGTCTAAATGATCCACCATTAAAAAGATCGGATATGCGAATCGTACAGGAAAGTATGAGAAAATTGCACGAATCAATATAACTTATACTCAATTTGTTAATCACTTAAAGAATCTCAATAAATATCAAATACTTCCAATGAGTTTGTTTAAGAATAAAATCAAGCATAATGAATAATAATTTATGGAAGAGACAATTTATCAAACACCTTGTGAGCAAAATTCGCAAGTGTTGTATTTACTAATTTGTGTTGTCGAATTTTGTCAAGTAACAATCAAACGGATTATTACCAAAGTGTATGTTAGAGCTCGATACACCACAAATTTAGTTTATACATGTTTGATAATTTAAATCTCACGAATTATATCAGTCAAATATAGAAAGTAAAATGCGAATAAGAACATAGGAATTTGTTAAGGCAGTTCCCCTTATCGTCCTCGCAGAGGGTACGTCTGCCCCCAATTCTAGAATCTAGAATTGAGAAAGTTTGTATAAAATTGAAAATTATAACAAGTGAAGAAATAGTTCCCAATTCACACAATTCAACTGATGGTGATGGATCTATCTTCTTCACGTTCCTTAGTTCGAGCCAAACCAAGCGTCGATCTCTTCGAGCACACCTGCGACTAACGATACTTGGAATCACAACCAATTTTCTACACAATTTCTTTCTCTCGGCTGATATCTAACAAATAAGATCGACCCCAAATCTTCCTTCACGATCCTCCAGTTACCGTTACTTGATCAATCGAACCAACCGTTCCTCAACCCTTTCACTCGGCTGAATCCATTGAAGCAAAGATCCGTACCAAAAACCACCGCACCGATTTATATCTAGGAGGACAAAACCCTAATGGTTTTATTCAAGAAAGATCCCACAAAACACAACCCAAATCTGAAGTTGTTCTTCAATTTGGACGTTATCACCAATGCTTGAATCTTGATTCAACAACTTTGATTATGTGAAGAGGTTGAATTTGAAGAAGAAATGATGAAGATGAACTGCTCTCAATGTGTATCTTTCACTCTATTCTTGTTGATGCTCAAAAATAAATAACCCATTATTTATATGTGTTAGTTAAAATGAAAATAAAAACAAGATAGGAAAATTAGAATTAAGTTGCAGTATAGCAGGGATACGTCGACCGCTCTAGGAGGAAGGGTCGGTGCGTAACAACTCGGGCCTGTGAGAAGAGTTGCATATCTTGAATGCGTCGACCGAAATATGGAGGTTGCGTTGACACATAATTCTCAAATTTTTCTCCTGGGTGATTTTTATATGTGCGTCGACCATATGATCAGCATGTAACATCCAGGGAAGGAGACTTTGGTATGCGTCGACTAGAGGAAAAGATGCGTCGACGCATCTGTGAGAATTATTGCCAATCACAAATGTTTCTTCTAGCTTCTTGTCACTCTTGCTGATTTAATTTCTCTCAGGCTTCCAAAGGGACATTGTGAGGTTTTAACATCATGAAAACATAAAGCATGCCTTCACATACTCCCCCTTTTGATGATGGAAAAACCTGTGCAATTCAAACAAAACCTGCATAATAGACACAACAATATACGAGGGTAAAACAAAGTAATGGCGATGTTATGCTCCCGCTGAGATTGTGCATATCTTTAGTTCTTTCTCTAGCCTTAATCAGATACATATCCCTTTTGACAACATCAAAAAGAGAGAGAGGTAAATGGTCATTTGTAACACAAATTGAAATAGAGGTTAATTATCAAACAAAATGAAATTTTATAGCAAAAAATAAACATACATAGTGTCAAAGAGTGCAAGAGATATAATTAAGCATCCATGATGAAGTGCATTACATATGGAATGAAAGGCATAAACACACATAAAGTACATTCATGAAAATAAGATACGAAATACATAAGCATGATAAGCAATAACAAATATAGGCAGATTTAAGTGGCCAACAATCAGTTTTCATCATTATGGTTAGGAGGTTGTTGATTAGGAGGGAAGGGCTAATGTTGCATGAATTGAGCTTGGAAGGCGAAAAAGTTGTCGGCATGTGTCTGAAGCATGTCGTGCAATGTGTTATACCACTGAGTTTGAGTGGCTTAATATATAGAGAATCTTTGACCTTGAAGATTGACAATTTCGGAAAGGTTTGTGATTCTTTCATTTTGGAGGGCCAAGTCTTCACGGTGATGAAGCTTCATCCGTTCCAACTAAGAAAGCACCTGTGCCGTGTCACTATGATCATCAGGAGCATCTTCCTATATTTCTTCAACATTACCTTTATTTCCTTCTTAATCAAACATAACCTCAATCTAATCATTTGTTTCATCATCTGAATTACCAAGTTGAACAACATTTGACCTCACAATGTGTTGGAAACTCTGGGTCTGAGGGTTCCATATAAATCCCATTAGCTTGAGAGATTTACTAGTGAATGTTTGATCCATATCCAAATACATGTAAGGTATACCAACCACTTTAATGCTATCTCTATTAAGGATCCTTTGAATGAACGAGGCATAACATAGAGCAGTTCCACGAGGAGAATCGCAAAGATCAAACATCCGACTAGCAAAGTAGTATGGACAATTAACCTTGCTCTTGTTTTTGATAGAGTACATGAGTTTCACTTCAGCTTTATGAATTTTGGAGAGACCACATTTATTAGGCCGGATAATATGGCCAGCTAACAAATATAGAATTCTGTCAAGAGGCCCTAGGGCACTAGTGGTGACAGATGAAGGAAATAAGGCACTCTTCACTATGTTTTCATCGAAAGGCTTCCTAAGCTTGGAATTCAAGGTATGCTTGAATTCATACCCAGGAACATTAGATGAATTAGAGAGCTTAATAACATCAGCCTCAACAGAATCCATACCTAGAAGATCTTTCCAAACATGAGAGTTCACCATGTAAAACTTATTATCCATTCTATAACGAAATTGAAATCCCTCAAACTTTCCTAGAATCCCAACATAGAGCATCCTAATAAGATCCTCATTATACTTGTTGTGACATTCAAAGAATGCATGAAGCCCTTGACATCTAATGAGCTCAATAAGTTCAGGCAAATGTTCATCTCCTAGGGTTTTCATTATCACATAATATTGCTTGACAACCTTCCTATTCTTGAATTTTTCATAGGTTTCAACAAGATCAGTAGAGAGAAGAGATAGAGCAGTTACTGAAGAATTAGGTTGAGATTGGGATGAAACACCATGGAGAAACCTCTTCTTAGTAACTCTTTGAGTGGCCATGATGATCTCTTTTGAAGAATTTTGGAGGAAAGGAGAATAATTTTTGTCTCGAGGCTTTAGAGGAGTTTAGGATTTTGGAATGGTTGGAAGAGGAATGAAAGATTATGAAGCATTTAAACCCAATTTATAAAATAAAAACCTGAAATTTCGCTAGATTCGTCGACTGGCCCGATCCATGCGTCGATGCAAATTATTTAAAAATTGATATTGAACGTAAATGAGGAGTGTGCGTTGACGCGTCTTTTAACCATGGTCGACCCATTCCGCAAAATTGCCTTTTTTCTGCTATTTTTGAATGTGTCATGGAAAATAAACAGTAGATAGAGAACATATGCATATTAACACATAATGAGCCAACTTAAAACACATTTATGGTCAAGAAGAGATTAAGAGTTAGAAAGATATTACCTCCATAAGGATTTGTCATGATCCCTTCACTAGAGACTAGTAATAAGAAAATTGAAGTGTAAAATAACATGCAATAAAATTAAGAGCATCCAACTCAATTGAGTTACAATCGATCCGAGATACCGAGAATGCCAATTCCCTTCGAATATGGAAGAAAGGCTCCGTAACGAAGGTTTAGTGAAAATATCAGCAAGTTGATTTTTTCTATCAACATGCTCAAATATAGCGTCCCTTTTCTCCACATGATCTCTAAGGAAATGATGTCTTAACTCAATATGTTTCATGCGAGAGTGTAGGACGGGATTCTTGGTTAGATTGATGGCACTTGTATTGTCACAAAAAGTAGAAATACGTCCAAGATGAATATTGAAGTCGAGCAATTGTTGCTTAAGCCACAAAATTTGGGCACAACAATTACCGGCTGCAACATATTCCGCTTTGGTGGTTGACAAAGCAACGGAAACTTGATTTTTACTATGCCAACTCACCAAAGAGTTTGAGAAGAAGTGACAAGTACCACTAGTGCTTTTCCTATCCGATTTTCATCCAGAAAAGTCAGAATCTGAGTATCCAACCAAGGAGAAATAGCTCCCCTTGGAGAACCAAAGTCCATACTTAGTTGTACCAGCTACCTTAACTTTTCCTTTCTTTCTGTTCATGCTTGTTGAGATTTGTGAGTTCTTACTCATTCTCTTGGAGATTCCCAAATAGTGTTGTGATATCAAGTGTGGCTAGATAATTGGATTTCTTGATAGTTGTGACCTTTGGTTGCCATTCCCTATTAAGACATCTCAAAATTTTGTTAGTAGCAACAACATTGAGAGTAACATGACCAAGAGTATGTAAGCGATTAATTATGTGAGAGAATCTCTTTTTTCATATCGACAATGATTTCACCATGCTTCATGTGAAATAGATCGAACTCTTGAGTCAGAGTATTGATTCTAGCAGGCTTAACATCGTTTATCCCTTCATGGGCAACTTGTAGGGAATCCCACATTGCATTAGCGGTAGTGCAATGATATACTGTAAAGTATTCATCAACACCTAAGGCTGCTATGAGCATGTTTATACCCCTCCAATCATAAGCATACTTTTCTCACCATTCTCATCCCATAGTGCTTCCGGTTTAGGTAAGGTAACATTATCTTAGTTGGTCATGGTTATTTCCATAGGACTATTTTCGATAACTTTCCATATCTGTCTATCAACGAAGTTGATATGAACACACATACAATCTTTCCAATAGCTATAGTTTTCACCGGTGAAAACCGGAGCTCTCGTGTAAGCCCCTTTTGGATCGTTCTCCATATTCTACTAAGTAATATAGCAAAGCACTAGATAAACTGCCACACATGATACCACTTGTTAGACGATGTGATCGATCTAGAAGGGGGGTTAAATAGATCGGTTGTTTAAAATTTTACGCTTTTTGAAATGTTATTGAGAAAGCTTCATGGATTTTCAATCGTCTAAATGATTCACTATTGAAAAGATCAGATATACGAACTGTATGGGAAAGTATGAGAAAATTGCACGAATCAATATAACTTATACTCAATTTGTTAATGGCTTAAACAATCTTAATGAGTATCAAATACTTCCAATGAGTTTGTTTAAGAATAAAATCAAGCACAATGAATAATTTGTGGAAGAGACAATTTATCAAACACCTTATGAGTGAAATTCACAAGTGTTGTATTTACTAATTTGTGTTGTCGAATTTTTTCAAGTAACAATCAAACAGATTTTTACCAAAGTGTATGTTAGAGCTCGACACACCATAAATTTAGTTTATACACGTTTGATAATTTGAATCTCATGAATTATATCAGTCGAATATAGAAAGTAAAATGCGAATAAGAACACATGAATTTTTTAAGGCAGTTCCCCTTATCGTCCTCGTAGAGGGTACGTTTGCCCCCAATTCTAGAATCTAGAATTGAGAAAGTTTGTATAAAATTGCAAATCGTAACAAGTGAGAAAATAGTTCCCAATTCACACAATTCAACTGATGGTGATGAATCTATCTTCTTCACGTTCCTTGGTTTGAGCCAAACTAAGCGTCAATCTCTTCGAGCACACCTCCGACTAACAATACTTGAAATCACAATCAACTTGCTGCACAATTTCTTTCTCCCGGTTGATATCGAATGAACAAGATCGACCTTAAATCTTCCTTCACGATCCTCCAGTTACCATTACTTGATCAAGTGAACCCACCGTTCCTCGACCCTTTCACTCAGATGAATCCCTTGAAGCAAAGATCCGTACCAAAAACCCCCGCACCGATTCAGATCTAGGAGGACAAAACCCTAATGGTTTTATTCAAGAAAGATCCCACAAAACACAACCCAAATCTGAATTTGTTCTTCAATTTGGACGTTATCACCAGTGCTTGAATCTTGATTTAACAACTTTGATTTTGTGAAGAGGTTGAATTTGGAGAAAAAATGATGAAGATGAAGTGCTCTCAATTTGTATCTTTTACTCTGTTCTTGTTGATGCTCAAAAAGAAATAACTCACTATTTATATGTGTTTAGTTAAAATGAAAATAAAAATAAGACATAAAAATTAGAATTAAGTTGCAGTATAGCAGGGATGCATCGACCGCTCCAGAATGGATGGTCGGCGCGTAACAACCCGAGCCTGTGAGAAGAGATGCATAACTTGAATGCGTTGACCGCAACAGGGAGGTTACATCGACGCATAATTCTCAAATTTTGCTCCCAGGTGATTTTTATATGTGTGTCGACGATAGGGTCAACACTTAACATCCAGGGAGGGAAACTTTGGTATGCGTCGACCAGAGGAAAAGATGCGTCGATGCATCTATGAGAATTCTTGCCAATCAGAAATGTTTCTTCTAGTTTCTTGTCACTCTTGTTGATTTAATTGCTCTTAGGCTTCCAAAGGAACATTGTAAAAATTTGACATCATGAAAACGCGAACCATGCCGTCACAACACCCACATATTATGATATTGTGTCCAACATATGCCCCTTCTGCAACAAAAAACAATTTGAAGTAACTAAGTAATCTTCAACCCTTCTCCATGCCGTTGTTTTGCATAATATATCCTTCCTTCAATTTGGATAGTGATCGAAGTTAGTTACTTGACATCTTCTGGCTAGTTACTAATTAGTTTGTTAATAGCTTGTCCAATTAATAAAGAATTAGTGATAGTGATGTTATTTGTAACACCCAAAATTCTACCCAAAATTTGTATTAAAAATTAGAGTAATTAAAACTTTCAACAAAGCATGAGATGTCACATTTCAACATATACAACACAAACATATCAGATACATAAAACTTTTGTCATCAGGGGATCACATATCACTTGTAACAACTTTTAACACAAAACATTCCTTTTATTACTACGCAGTGGAATTCATAGTTATACAACTTAAAACAATTGATCATCTTTATTCACTTAAACAACTTGAAACATCATGTTCAACTTCCAAAATACTTAAAACTTTTATTTCACAACATCACTTAAGATTTAACAATTATACTTATAACATCAAGAGTCAATAAATATAAACGACATAGACAGAAACATCCCCCCGAGTGCTACGTATCAGAGCAATTGACACCAACTTGAACTAATAGCAACTAATTCTTCATTCCTGAATACCTGCACAATACCAATATAAAGGCAACGGAGAAACAAATGAAAGGGGTGAGATATCTACCAATATAAACAAGTGTATGATAAATAATATGCTAGGATCAAATTATACAAAATTATCACATCGCAGTCAACAACATCATAAACCACTTCACAATTAGCAACAACGCAAAATCACTTCATAGTTAACAACAACATAAATCATTTCACAGATAACAACAACATAATTCACTTAGTATCACAACAATCACATTTATGACAACTCAAATGAGACACAACAGTGCATATGCATGTGGTACCAACAAGGCTTCAACCCTCTTCACTAATTGCCAATTAATAGAGGCACAAGACATAAGTCTCCTTCACAAATCCGCCAATACAGGCCTTCAGAGATGCAAATGTGTGTGACTTAATTAACATACAACAACATCAATAATTCACTTCACGAGGCATACGCCTATGTCACTGTCATTACCAATTATTAGAGGTAATCATCGTCACTAAAACATCCTACAACTTCGCATAAAACAACAACAACATACACATCGCTAATAATTCACAAGGAAAATAACAACGCAATGTATTCAACATAATTCACAAAATAAACCAATCACAAATTACCTACTAACATATAAGAACTACCTCGACAAATTTTGGTTAATTTCGGACAACTAATTTTATCGCTTGATTCACTAACTCGGCTAATTCGGTATCATTTCTATTCACGGTTATCACTGCTCATTATCAACTAACTTCTACAAATTTTATTAGACTAATTTAATTAATTCCCTGCAACAAACTTCCCCTTCATACTGCTATTTTACCACTCCACTAACTATTATTTCAAAACCTGCTACTAATACAATATATCAGTTAAATGTTAACTCTGCTATTTCTTTCCAAGTGCTAAATTATCAAACCTGTCATTTAATTATTTCTATAGTTTAATTGCTAACTTTCTTAATATATTCTACTGGTATCAAATTACTTCCATCACTGTTAGTTCCTGTTGTTTTCTTCTAAGACTGCAACTGCAATTTACCTGCATTAGCACCTGCTTTTCTGCTACTTGTTAATTATACCACAACCATTTTATATTCTTCAATTAACCGCTACATATATTTATTTCCAATGTTACTAAATCAACTGATCGATATCTTAAACTGAAGCACTACAATTAAATAACCTATATTTTCTTAACGTACCTTAAGAAAATAAACAGAAACAGGGTGCCCCCCCCCCCACGTGACCACAAGGGTGGTCGCCCCAACATCAAGACGGACGTCCCAACCCATGAACCTTAAGGGCGGTTGTCTCACTTCCTTTATAGCATCAGAAGCGGTCGCCCCACCCCACATACATACATATTTTTTTTCTTCCCTTTTCTCTTTTATTACTAACAGAGGGCGTACCTCTTACTTTCTTCTTCATCAATTCCATTCATTAAATTACTTGAATTCAAACTCAGAAACAAATCTTAGCAGTTTCACCAATAATTCTTCAACGTGTTTACGTGGATCAACCTTCCAGACTCAATCGACTTATTTACTAACAATAACTTCACATCAAATTAATTCCCAGTAAAGTCTCAATTACCACAACAAAACATTCACATATACTTCTTATTTTCACTAATCAATCAACACGCATAACACCGGTACCAATTCTAACAATTATTCCACACACAGTCTACACAAGCAGAGATAATCTCATATAATTTCATCCCCACATACGATTCATCATAAACCCGATTATAGAGGTAGAACCCCACCCTTACCTGGATTTAACGGTCGCTCTAACCCCGGTCGAATTCCTAATTTCCGGTCGCATTCCGATTTGGCTTTTCCGGTCTGAAATTCTTCTTCCGGCAATTAAATCCCCTTGCTTTCTCCTCTTTCTCCCACGTACGACAAACTTCTTTTCTTCTCAACAAAAACCTAATTCTCCTTCTTTCCTTTATTTTCAAATCCTACTTATATTATTATTATTATTATTATTATTATTATTATTATTATTATTATTATTATTATTATTATTATTATTATTATTATTATTATTATTATTATTATTATTCTATTGGGTCTATTATTCACACCTCCACATTACTATATATCACACCATAATTATACCAACTTAAATTAAATAAAAGTCCAATAATAATAATAATATTATTTCTAATATTATTTCTCCAACATAACCAACCTTATTAATCTTCCGAATAACCAACTAAATAATCTAATTACGCCGATTAATTCCAAAATTCGACTAAATCCAATAATTAAATCCTTAAATAATTTAATTAAATAATTAATTAAATTTGGGACGTTACATTATCCTCTGATTTGTTGCTTATCATTGGCTATGATTAATAAAGTTGATTACCCTTTATTCTTAATAACTATCACCCTACTATATCATTTTAGTCCCAAACTATTTAAAATTAACTAAAAGGTCCAAATATTATTATTTCATCTAATTATTTAATCTTTACATTAACATTTTGAGAATCTAAATAGTTGAATGCAAGAATAATTTAAAGATAATTTAGTTAATTTTAATAGTTTAAGGATTAAACTTTTGACAAAAATGATGAAGCTGAGATCATTGGAGCTGCTATTTAGTGTCAAAACTATTAGTGTAATCCAACGGCAGTAGAATCCCAATCCATTATTATTAAAGCTTTGGGAGGAGAAAAACCATAGGGTAAAAGAAGCTTTGGGTGATTCTATTATAAAATCTCTAGGCCTTTAATGGTAGAAAAAAAGTAATTTTACTAGTAGAAAGAATAACCAAACGACTCACCTTGCTATTTTTGGTTAAATAATTTTCCTATGTAATTGTCAATTGTACAAATATAAATTATAGACCAAATCAATAATATTTATAAAACAAAACTTCGTGACTTATTTGATGAGAGATGATGTATTTTGTGACAAATTACAACACCCAATTAATAGAGTTGAATAAATAAAGAATAAAGTGAGCCCCCCTTTCCTTTCCTCGGCAATTATATCACTTCATGTGTCTCTTGTTTCTCATTAATACAATCACACACTCATCACCTCTTCTCCCTCTCTTTCTCAATCCCTCCATCATTTCATTTCCCATCTCCTAAATCTCTTTCCATCTTCACCCTCCTCTCTCTCTCTCCCTCTTCCTTCCCCTCGCAATGAAGACCTCTCTTTCTTCACTCACCAACACCCTCTTGTTTATTCTCTTTCTCTTCTTCCTCTCCTCAGCAAACTCAAGATTGATCCCTACCCCTACTCCCTCAAGAAACCACCACCATTGTAATTCTTTTTCCAACAAAACCTCACGTTCTTTGTGCTATAGCCTTCAAAGAATACACCATCACAATCTTGGTCCTCCTCAGACGAATATCGGTGTCGAAATTGATCCAAAGTATGGTGTAGAGAAGAGACTAGTCCCCTCTGGACCAAACCCACTTCACAACTGAAACCATTTCACTATATTTATACATAGGTAACATTTTCACTTATTATATTTTGGCATGCAGAAAGAGACAATCTTTGGCACAAATATTTCTTTACATTTCTTTAAGTAATTTTGTAATGTTTCTTTTGCCCTATAGTATAATGAGGCAATATATCGATTTTCCATTTCCATGCTTGTATTTGGTTTTCTTGGTCTTAGAATTAGGGTTACATGGTGTGACTATGAGGGTACAAAATTTTGTAGAAAAAAAGACAGAATCTGAAAACAAGCATGGAAATGGTGAAAGAGAGAAGAAGATGGTTGAAAATTGAAAGCAGTTGAGGAGGAGGACCCCATGAGTTTCATTAATGAGGAGCCAGCTAAAGTTATAGGACTATCTATTTATGGTTGTTGCTCACAAGAATATTATGTATGGAGTCAACATCATTTTTTTTATATAAATATATTCATGTATAGTTGGACTTGAAGTTTGAATTCAATCTATGACATATTATATGTTGTTTTATTTATTCTTATATCATATTTTTCTTATTTGTTTAAGAGTATTGTTAATGCTATAACTTTTGTGGTTACAAAATTTATTTTATTTAATAACTTGATCTGTATATGTTTGTGCCTTTTAAAAATTTAATAGGGTGCTTAATTTTTTGAGGGCACATATTAAAATATTTGTCTAGAAAGATCAAACTCTTAAGAATATCTTAGTTACCTAAAACGATATGCATTTATGGTTGTGAACAAGATATATTGTTTTCCAACAAGGATTTAATTTATATATCTTTTTTGTGTAAGTTTATACATTATCGTTGATCATAATCATTAATAAATAAAAGTGTTTGACTTTTATCACAATTATTTTTAAAGTTATATTTATAAATTATTGTGATGTATTAATAGTATAAAATGTTAAAATTAATTTTAAGTTTTAAGTTTTCAAAACTATTTTAGGAATATAAATATGGGATGGTTCTTATGTTGGCTAAACACAATAAATGATTTATATTTCACATTTGCGTTTTAAATTGTATTGCACAAAATTGTATAATATGAAGCATCTAATCTTTTTTTCTTTTGGTTTGAAAAAGCATCTAATCTTCATCAGATCGTTAGTTAATTAATAGGGTGTCAATATTATTCAGTTCATAATTAACAGTTTTTTAAATGTGAAATTATATATATTCACTTAGGGGTGACAAACGGAGATGTCGGTCTTATTTAGGTCTGTTATGTAAAATAAAATAAAGTAGGGCAGAACGAGCATAATTGAGGACGAGAGCTTAAAACTTAGGTTTGTTCTGCAAAAAATGTGTGCGGTTGGAAAAATTCCGCGGTCATTATATTTTTTAAGTCTAAAAATATAAAATTTTATGTCAATGCTCGTGTCTAGAAAAGCCCGAAAAAAAACGAAGTCTGAAAAAAAGAGCGAGGGGGAGGGGGAAGGGAATACATTAGAAGGTGATAACCTAAATTTTTGGGCAGCCCACACTAAAATATGGGTAAAACAAACATGTCCAATGGACTGACTCCGTTTTACGATCCTTATACCGGTCTATTTTAACAATTAACATTTCTTTCTTAAAACTAAAAATTAAAAATTAAAGAACACAAATGTTATTTAAGCTTTAAATTAATTATTTTTTCTAAAAAATATGACTATTCAATTCTCTCTTTCTCTTTCTTGTTTCTCTACTCTTGCAACCATATCTCCACGTTCTTTTTCTTCTCCTCTTATTGTTTGTTATTCTATGAAATTTCAATTTAATCTTTCCATCATTCTCTTTGTTTCTCTCTTTTCAACTCGAATAATTTTTTTTACAATATAAACATGTTAATTGATGTTAATGGAGATGATATCAAGAATATTCTGCAACATATTGAAGACGAAGATGGAGAGAGAAAGCAGCAGAAAAACAAGTTTGCTATGGAAAGTATCATTGATTCTCATTAAGTGATAAAAGCTTTACAAGATACAATATATACAAGCTAATAAGTTGCAACAAACTAGCTATTTTTAACTATCCAAGTGGCAATCTACTATTAGACAATTAGAGTTAATCTAATTTGTACAAATGACAATATACAATTGGCTCAATCATAAATATAAGCTAATAGCCTCCCTCAAGTTGGACTATGTAAACTACAAAGGCCTAACTTGACCAAAATAGAATTCAAGGCTAGGGAATGTAAAGGCTTGGTGAACATGTCTACCAACTAAGCATGAGTGGACACAGGTAACATGTGAATGATCTTGGTCTGCAGTTTCTCACGAACAACATCGTAATCAAGTTTAATGTGTTTGCTTCTCTCATGGAAAGTTGGATTATGTGCCAAGTAATTTGCAGACTTACTATCAGAGAAAACAGAAGCAGGTTGAGGGAAGGAAATCTAGAAACCATGAAACAAGTATTGTAACCATTGAAGTTCACATGTGAGTGATGCTAATGCATGGTATTTAGTGCCATCAGTGTGATTGGATGTGCCTAAAGATCATATGTGCAAACTAGGGGTAAGACTTATTATACTTTCAGAATTAAGATTTGTAGCAGGGTCGAAGTTATTTGTGGGGACATGGCTAGTGTCATAAGATTGTGATAAGGTATTGTCACTCATAAGACTATTTTGAGGAGTAGAGATAAATTGTCTTTGAGAGCTAGAGTCAAGGGATAAAGAGGAATTCAAGGAACTGGTATTGTCACCAGTAAGACATGACATGTTGGTAGATGTAGGACGAGGGTGATTTTCAGTAGCGTCATCAAGAGGAGGAAGATGATTGGATGATGTTATGGGTTTGGATGACAGAGGATTTGGTTTGAATTATACCTTTGGATAATAGAAAATCAGATAAAGCAATAAACTCACTACTATTATCAGACCTCAACCACTTTAAAGATGTATTAAATTGGTTTTCAATATAAGTTACAAATTGTATTAGACTTATTTTAGCTCGGTCTTTTGTTTTAAGAAATATGACCCAAGTATATCTTGAATAATCATCAACCAATGTCAGGAAGTATTTGTGTCCTAAAATGGAGATAGTAGAGAAAGACCCCCATAAATCAGCATGCAGAATTTCAAAGGGTACAAAAGAATAAGTTATAGTACTGGGAAAGGGAAACTTCTTTTATTTGCTAAGGTGGCAAGAGTCACAAGGAATTTCGTTATTTTTATAAGGAATAAAGAGAAAAACTTTGAAATTAGTATGTAAGCCTATATTAGAAATGTGGCCTAGCCTTAGATGCCCAAGATTACAAGGAGATTGAGTGATAGAGTGGAGGTCAGAATGATACTTTGAGGAATCAAGCACATATATATCCCCTTTGGATATCATATATACCAATCATTTCCTTGGAATGATTCTGCAGGATTTGACATAATTTAACATTGAAACGTACATGGAAATTATTGCTACCAACTAGATTAGCAATGGAAATCAAATTGACAAGGAAGCTAGGAATGTACAGGACATTATGCAATGTTAAGGAAGTAGATAATTCTACACTGCCAAATATTGTAGCATTAATTTGTGAACCATCTGGTAAGATAACAAGAACATGTATGATGTTTTTATGGAAAATGAATGAAATTAGAACAAATGAAATATGATCAGTAACACCAGTGTCAAGGATCCAAAGATAAGGATTCTTACCACTACCATTGGAAGAGTGTGATTTTTGAACAATTATAGAAGACAATTATAGTGTTTTCGAGTGAAACTAAAACATGATGCTGTTGAATTAGGATGATAAGAATTTGATGCAGCATTCACTGATGCAGTGTTTTGAGTCTTGCTTTTGTCCTTAAATCCTGGTGGATAACCATGTTTTAGAAAATATGTCTCAATGGTGTGGTTAGTTCTTCCACAGTGAGTGCAAACTCAACTATGTCCTTTAGCTCCACCATACCCTTGAGATTTTACCGTGTAAGCATTATTCCCAAACTTAACCAGTAGAAATGTTGAAATTAATGGTGGAGATTGAGCAATTCAATTCCCTTTCTTGTTGAATGACAAGAGAAAACACCTTATCAATGTTAGGTAATAGATTCATTATTATAATTTAGGATTTTGAATGAGTAAACTTCTCATTCAAACCCTTGAGAAACCTAATGACATAGTCATGTTCACGATATTGTCTGATAGATGCAGTAGCACCACAAGAGCATAGAATAACACAAGAACAAGTAATAATGAGGCGATAATTTTTTAACTCATCCCACATTACTTTTAGCCGATTGAAATAGTTAGAAACGTCAAGTTTACCTTGACGAAACTTGTATAAGTCTTCTTGAATATATGATATACGAAAAATATCATTGTGAGAGAATCGAATATGCAATTTCTTCTAGACACCAGCAACATTTTCAATCCATAGCACGGATTTTTCTATCGAATCTGATATGGAACGACCATTCTAGGCGAAAACCATGTTGCTACAACGTATCCAAGTAGCATAGAGAGGAATTAAGATATATGGCTTTTCTAGAGTTCCATCTATGAACTTTTATTTGCTCATGGAGATGAGAGAAATGTGCATCGATCGAGCCCAAGTGTGATAATTCTTAAATGGAGAAATAAGTACTAGTGCTAGATTTTCATTAGGGTGAAGATAGTAGAGATTCGTGGAATTTTTAGAGAAATCAATGAAGCTCTGGTATGTCATTGATTTGTAGAGAACCAAGAACGAGATAACAGAACACGTTGCAAGAAGATAATGATTTCAATAGGATGAAATCAAGAAGATGTGTGCAAGAAACAAACTGATTTCAATAGAGGGAAATCAAGAAGAAAGAAGAATGCAAAGTGAACGATGTAATTCAAAGAAGAAGAAAAGGTCTTTGAAGAAGAAAGAAGATGAGGATAAACAAGGCTACCATAGCTTATTAAGTTCTAATACCATGTTAATGGATATGTTATAAGGAAGATTCTGCATCATATTGAAGAAGAAGATGCAGAGAGAAAACAAAAAAAAAACAAGTTTGCTATGCAAAATATCATTGATTCTCATGAACTGATAAAAGCTTTACATGATACAATATATACAAGCTGATAAGCTGCAATAAACTAACTAATCTTAATTATTCAAGTGGCAATATACTATTAGACAATTAGAGTTAATCTAATATGTATAGAGGGCAATATATAATTGGTCAATCATAAATATAAGGAAATAATTTGTCTAATTTGAGATAACCCCAAAATCACTTCAATGATCATTTTCTCTGAAAATGAACTTCAATCACACCCAAGTCAGTTAATTGACAGAAGGCTTGAAAAGAAATTAATTGGTCCTAAAAAATTTAGAACTTTAGATAATTAGAGAAAACTGATATGATCAGCTCAAGAAAATAAGAAAGCAAAGAAACATAACACAAAAGAAACACTTGGAGATTTTGATGGTTGCTGTAGAATTGAGATTTCACGATTTGCTAGTCTTGGTGTATTGGTTTTAGGATGTTTGAGTGTGTTTTATTTATGGGGGCTTGTACCATGGTGGTGCAATTGAGCATGTACAAAATGAATGAATGCATTTGTTACTTTAATTGGTTGAACAATTTTTTTTTTTTGGTTTAATTTTGATTCAATTGGTTGAACAATTTTTTTCTGGTTTATGTTATTTCTTTATCACTTGTCACAACTATTTTCCAATAACGAATCGTCTTATAAAATCTTCATTAATGATATTTACACCAATATAAATAATACATTTTATGACAAAACTTTCACCTCAGCAAAAAAAAGAGATATAATGCCAAGGCGCACCATATTTTATTTTTATTAAAAATAAAAACAACATAATACCAAAGGGATAACATGCTTAAAATCTCAGCTAGTGCAGTTTATGTATTTATTTTTTTACAAGTGTAAACTAAATGATCTATTCCTTCGGTTTCCTTAATAACTTAAGGGCAAAATAATCATATATTACTATAAAACCATCCGTTAAACAGATTTTACCCTAAATCTAACTAATATGTAGCTGCCCAAACGCGTATGCATCATTCTTGGGGGATGTATTATAAGACAGAAAAATCTGCAATCTCCTTCAATCTTGAACAAAATATTTTTTTACCTTTGAAATCTATCTCACATAATATTGTTGATGTTGTTGTCGTTGTTGTAGTTTTGAAATAACCTTCCTATGTTGTCAATCAAAGAATACAATATCGTTTTCCTTGACTGACAATATTGAGAAATTTATTCCTAAACATGTTGTAAATTGCACATAAAAAATGTTGATTGATAAAAAATTAAAATGGAAACGTGACATGTTTCTTTTAATTTATAATTTTTTATTGGAACTTATTATCTCGTTCTTTTTTAAAACCGAGGGGTTTACTTATTTTATTTTATTTTTCTATTTATAAAAGAAAATATGCTTCCCCTCAGTTTTTTTTAAAAAACCTGAGGGAATATGTTACACAGCTACAACAATGAATCTCTATCATATATTCTTTAAAGAACAACGCTCAAGATATTGCCAAAACATCAATCCACAACAAACTATCTACATCATCCACTATATATCTTTCTCGTGAAAGAATTTTTCATGAAAATATTTGCTCAACATAATAACATTTTTGAATTAAAAGAAGCTTGGAAAAGTTCTATATGATGGATTGCATGTGCAGAAAAAACATGTTTAATATTTGGAACTGATAACTCATTAGTTGGAACAAATAACTCCTTAGAAGTTGATTGCATGCATTCCATATAACTTTAAAATAATGAGCACAAAATATATCCAACAAAATCTGGATTACAACAAAGACGTGTTGTTCTCCAAGAATAATGGCTAATATATAACATTGTATTTGTTGTAATAATATAATTTAATATTTTGTGTAAATAATGTACTGTTAAATAAAAGCTTATTTACCTTTTACCACGATTTTTGTTAGTAATCGAGGATGTAATTTTGGCATGACAATTAAGGATTTAGATCACCGTCCTTAAACAAATTTGTGTTGTCCATTTCATGAGTATCAATGCTCAAGAGACATCCATTAGTAATTCGCGTGAAAACTAACAAACATCCATTATAAGCAAATTTTGAATATCAATAATTGTTAATGAAACATATGAAAATTTTGAAGCGTAAAATGTAACACCCCAAATTCGATTAAATTGTTTAATTGAATTATTAAGATTTTGTATTTAATTATTTGGTGTCTGGTGTGTCTTTAATAAAATTATATGTTGTTGGTATGTAGTAATAATAGAAGGGTGTGGTGAGAATATAGTAGCTTGGTAAAATAATTTAGAAATAATTATAATAATTAGTATTTTAATTATCATTAGAAATAATAGAGAAATCGGTAAAAAAATAATTGAGCCAATTTTTTGAATTGAAGAAAGTTTGCGGTAAGAAGAGAGAAGCTAGAATTAATTGGGAAATAATAATAATTAGGAAAATGTGATGAGGTTACTATATATTCTAAAAGTTGGAAAAAATAAATTTTTAGAGAAACTATTCAACAATATGTTAAAATAAGAGGTAATGGAGACTAGAGAGAAAACTAGAAGTTGATAAAGAAGGAGCATTCAAACCTGAATTTTACCAAAGTGTTGCTAGGAATCAAGGTAAGGGGGATATGTACTTCTCTAATGGGTGTTAAAGCACGTGGGTAGATGGAGGGACCTTTAACCTCCTTAGGATTAAGTGTTTTCAAACCATCGTAACCAACCAAAATTAACCACTGCAACTTGTCAATTTTCTTGTAGATCAAGTAATATAACCTTTCCCATTAAGTGTTGTATTTATTCGAATTAAAAAATAACTAACTGGAGTAATGAACACTGCCATGTGTGGAGGCTTGGTGCCACAAGCCGAATGAAGGCCGATAGCCGGAGGGAAGCTGTACAATGATGCAAGTAGCGTGATTACTCTGATATATCATTTCCAAGTTATTAAATGTCCCTACAAACTGTCACTAGCTCCTCCATGTCAACGACTCTGGTCCCAGTCCTAGAGCCGGTCGCTGGTGGCAACACTGATGAGGGGGGAATGTGAAGATGATATGTGACACTCTCTCCTGTTTACCTCCTTGATAAGTTAACGAGTGCAACTTTATATAAGTAGCATTAAAGTGAATTAAATTTTCAATGTGAGACTATTTCATATTATTGAATGTTCATTTACTCACTTGTTCTAATAATGACAAGACAAATTCCAGAAATGAAAATAAAGAATGCAATTATAGTTAAATATCTTTCAATTTGAACTTAACCTTAGTATAGACAACATAAAATCAAACCAAAATTTTAGTAAAAAAATATTTGAAAATGTTATTCCTTGTGATTAGAGCGGTGTTACCTTAATCACACTCTTGAATGGTTCTTGTCCTACATCTATCGCCTAAGACTATTTATGGCCGTCTAATTTTCTTGTATTATGAATTTATCATGAGAGTAACTCCAACTCTCATTTTGAGACAACACCATCTCGAAATTCACATAGGTGAAGTTCATATTGCATATATTTACTTGAGATACGTATTATCAGCATTGAACTTATTTAAGTGTTTGAATAAACTCATCCCTCCAAATGCAATGGTCAACATTATTACATAATGTCGGACAAACATCTCAATCAATAGTTTATTGTTATCCGTTGAATCTAAGGTTAATGTTTTTAAACAATAGATTGATTTTCTAGCATTGTTGGAACTCTTAATCAAAAAGTTTCAATCTCATACCTCTTGAGGCAGTCTTTACTAAATCTTTGGCCTATGGTTTAGAAAATTGATCAGCTAAATTATATCTTGAACTATATATGTGAGTGAAATGATTCTATTTTTAATCAATTTTCTCACAAAGGAATGTCTAAGACATATGTGCCTAGACTTTTCATTATACACTTTATTGTATGTTCTAACTAAAGTGGATAGACTATCACAATGTATCAAAACCTTTGAAAAATTGTCTTTAACTAGTGGAACTTACAACATAAGGTCCCTCAACCATTCAACTTCTTGACCAACGGAAGCAAGATTCACAAAATCGGATTACATGGTTGAGATAGTGATACACTTTTATTTCATGCTCTTCCAAGAAATTACACACCAAGTTAGTATAAATATCCACCCAATTGTATATTTATGACCTCCAACGCTTGATATCCAACTCACATTAATATGTTCTTCTAATATGGTATAAAATCTACCATAATGGAGGCCAAGAATTTTGTTTTTTAAAAGATAACCAAAAATACTTGTGATGGCCTTCCAATGCTCACCATTTAGGTTTCTAGTAAATCTACTCATTTACTAACTGTAAATACTAAGCATATAACCTTTCAATTTTCCCATGTCAATCTAATCATCAAGATATATGAAATTCCTGGCAGCAGATACGTGATGTCACAGAGAATGTTATGACACAGTATCTGACACTCTGTTAACAATTCACACAGTTAATTTAAACAACAGTAAAGAACACAATCAATTGTTTACCCAGTTCAGTGTGTAACTACACCTACATCTGGGGGCTACCAAGCCAGGGAGGAAATTCACTATTAGTAGAATTAATTCAGGAATAAACCAACCAGTTTATTTCCTTCACTTAAAACCTACCCAATGCAACTTCAATCTAAGTCCTACTTAGACATGAGTTCCTACTCACTCCCCCTCAATCACAGCAGTGATATCAACCTATTGATTAATTGAATTGTGAAGACACTCTTTAATAAACATACTTGATTTTGCTTCAAAGCTTTAATCAAGAGACACAACACTCGTGCTTCAAAGCTTTGAGTGATAAACAACCCTTACAACCAAATCCTAGTTCAAGGCACTTATCAAATGATAATTGCTTGGCTCACAAGAGTAACTAGAATGCACAAATAACAACCTGCTAAATCTTCAATACAGTCCAAGAAGCATTGCAGCAGAGTAAGGGTTCTTTTCCTATTATAGAAGCAGTCCTGTAACTTCAGTTTTGGGCTTCCATAATTATAGCTAGGGTTCACTTAATTTAACCTAAAGACTTGGTCTTTTTAACAAACCAATTTAGGGTTAACTAAGATTAACCACAGAGCCACGTGAGCATGTGATCCAATTACATAAATCATATTAAAAACAACTCAACATAAATCCTGAAAAGTCTCAGGAAAGGTAAATCTGCAGAACAACAAATGTCACACAGAATGTCATAACATTGGTTATGACGTCAATCATTCTTCTGCAGAATTTCAGCACTTCAGTTAACTTCCAGTCTGAGCTGTACTTGAATCATTCTTCTTATGCAGAATTTATCTTCAAACTCTGAATGTCATGACATCAGTCAAGACATTTTCATATCCTAGTTTTACCAAAAATTAATGCCAACATAAAAACACTTACAAACTCCCCCTTTGGCAAATTTTTGGCTAAAACAAACTAAGCTATCAGAGAACTAATGCAACAGAATAAAACAACCAGTCTAAGCTAATCTAAGTTAAATAACCAGAGCCTAATAAAGATAAATTCTACCCACAATTGCCCATAAATTCTTCTCCCCCTTTTTAGCCACAAAGGGGCCAAAGGTGCCAGTACAAATTCCCAAAATTCATGATATAAATAAGTACCAACAAAGTTAAATATTACATCCCAGCAAAGAAGTACAACAATCCAAAACAAATAGAACCAAAAACAGTAGAAGCAAAATTAACATCAAAAATAACAAAAACAATTAAGCAGCAGCAGCACAAGATTGTGAATCAAGCACTTTCTTCTCCTGAAGAAGCACTGTGGTATGTTGCTTCTTCTGAACTGCTCTCAGCACCCTCTTCTTGTTCTGCACCAGCCAGCATCATCCAAATTATCAGCAGTATCATCACCAGCTATCCTTTCATCCGCAACCTCTGTGTCTTTCTCCTTCTCCAGAGTAGAGATCAGCTCCTCAATGGTTTGTTTCCTTGCTTCAAGTTCCCTATAGGTCTCTTTTAGCACAACAATAACATTTGCCTTCTGAGAATTAGCCTTGACATTTGATGTCTCAGCAGATGTCATGACAATGTCTGGGACATGCTTCCCTTGAAATAACTTGTAGTGGAAACCAAGGGCAGGAGCTCTTTTACAAACTGAATCTCCATCAACCAAGATGTCAGGGTATTGATCAGTTATAATACCACACAAGAGGGAGGGAAAGGCTATTGGTCCTTTGATAGCATAACTGTCAGCATGTTTTAAAGTTTGCTCAAATATGTAAGTTCCATAATCAAACTTTGCTTTTGTACCAACAACGAAGATAAATCTGCCAAGGCCAATGGAGATGGTGGACTTGTGGTTTGTGGGAACCCAGTTGGCTGCACCTATCTTGTGCAGAATAGCAAATTTGACACTCAATTTTCTAGCAGTAAGCTTTCCTTTCAATGGCCAATGTTTCACTTGCTTGGCAGTGATTGTTTGGCACACATGATTATCAGTTTCTCCAAGCTCAGGTTGAGCATCATCAGATCTTCCCAAATATTTGTTGATCACACTTGGGGAAAACTTCACTTTTCTCACTCTTACAAACACAGTCTTAAAATCTGCTAACCTTCCATCAGCATAACCACTAGTCAGATTAACAATGAACTCCTTCACCAAAACATCATAACAATTTGAAAATTTGACCACAGTTTTCATCAGCCCAACTTCCTTGATCAGGTCCATAACATCCTTGCATTCAAGGGCACTCCTGTTCAGCTCCCTTTCTAATGCAATTCTCTTCAGACATACATACTTCCATTTGCTAGCACTCTCAGGATGGTGGAAAGAAATGTTATCAATAGCCACCTCAGGAACCTTGGGCAGTTTTCCAAGAGAGGGTTTCTTCCTGAGTGGGATGTCTGAGACATTCTCTTCAACATTAAAATCTGAATCTTCATCAGTTTCTGAGGGTTCAGGAACCTTCTTTTTCTTGATAATTGGAGTTCTCTTGGGCCTAGAGATACTACCAACAGACTTCATCCTACCCTTTTCTTTAGAAGGTCCAGCTTTCTGATCCTTCCCAGATCTTTCTTCAGCCCTGCCTTCAGCTCTGGGGGTCTTCTGAATAGTTTCAGCTACCTTCTCCTTGGAAGGACTCTGAGAGGTATTCTGCTTCCCTTTTCTATTCATCATCCTCTTAGCAATGCTAGGATTAACACTAGCAAGAAGGTCATTATTAGAGAATTCTTCATCCAGATCTATGATAGGAGGTTCCACAACATTTTTAGAGTTTTTCACTGGAGAGTTTTCCAGGTTGTCAGCAGCAGGTTTTTCAAGAGATTCTTCAAGAATTCCATCATAAGAGCTCACTAGATCCTTTTCCATGTTTTCATCAACAGGTTTTACAAGGGATTCTTCAAGAATTCCATCAGAAATATCATCAACAGAAATCACAGGAGACTTATCAGTGGTATCAACAACACATTTTTCAGGGGATTTATCAGAGGGTTCATTATCAGGATTCTTAGGGGTTTTCCTAACATTGTCATCAGATGTCTTGACATTCTGTGTGATATCTAGATCAGTTGCTAAACTAGGGCTAGCAGATTCTTGATTTAAAGGAACAGAAACCCCAGGTACAGAATGATTCTCATTCAGAATCCTAGTAACTGTTCTAGCTATGGCTTGATGAACATATCTAGAACCCTCCATGTTTGCTATTTCAGGAGGAACAGAAGATGATGGTTCAACATTCTTACCAGAGGGAGATGCCTGTGATCTCCTTGCATGTCTGGTACGAAGTTTCTTTATCCTTCCAGGATCAGTGGCCATGGCCCAAAGTGGAGTAACTTCCAGAACCTCAGATTCCATTGCGTTTGCACTAGGTCCAGAGGCAATGGGAGAAGTAGAACCAGCGTCCTTTGATGACGAGGATGACGATGACATGCTTTGTTGAGACATCTTGAGAAAATGAGAGAACAGTTGACAGGGAGTTTGAGAGTTTTTGTTGAGGGAATGGAATGTGATACTTTCAAAAGGAAAAACTGAGATATATATATATATATATATATATATATGACTCTTCCTATTCTTGAGCTTTTGAAAAATAAGAGGGAAGCAATTAATTAGCCCACTTAAAATTAAATGAAATAAAAAGTCTCTTCCATCCCTTGTTGTATGCAATGTTAATTGCTACAACTCTTCATATTGGCAAATACCCAGCTTGCCCCTTAAATTCTCAAACTAACTAGCATCAAGAGCTTTAGTAAAAATGTCAGCCAGTTGAAGTTCAGTGGCTACATGCTCCAATTTAATCACCTTCTCTTCCACAAGATCTCTGATGAAGTGATGTCTAATGTCAATGTGCTTAGTCCTGCTGTGTTGTATAGGATTCTTTGAAATATTAATAGCACTCAGGTTGTCACAGTACAATGTCATGACATCCTGTGTGACATTGTACTCGATCGGATCCGCTTTATCCAGACCATTTGAGAACAACTGCTACCTGCTGCTATGTATTCAACTTCAGCAGTGGATAAAGACACACGGTTTTGCTTCTTGCTGAACCAAGAAACAAGATTGTTCCCCAAAAAGAAGCACCATCTGTTCGCGTTAAAAGGTGACGCGCTAGAGGATGCGAACGTGAATTCGGATTCTCTGGCTCGAAACGATTTACTCTTTTGATTTGTTTATAAAGATGCCGCGAGCATCAAGCTTTATTATTTTCAACACAAGAAAGATGATTTAATGATTATGAAAAGGGAAAGAAATACCCTCAATTGATATTGGTATGCGTAGCTAAAACTAGACGCAACGCATTGGGGAGATCTGAGTAAGGGGATTGTTATATAAAGGGAATAGATGGAACACCCTAAATATATATAGTTATCTATAGCTTTATATATGAATATATTTGATATGTTTGTGTGTTTTAATTGCTATTTCTAAGATTGGGAAAGTTTCTCCTTTGGGATTTTAAGAAATGTAGATTATGGGGGATTCTAGTGTTTGTTATTATTGTGCTTGCAAAGATCTGTGGATCTTCTGCATACATATCCCCTAATGGGAATCAGAGCATTTGTAGCTCGGATCTACAGGGTTCTATGGTTTGTTGGTTTGAGGGAGAAAGAAATTTGCTCGGCAAGGATGAGACCTTGTGCCTACGTATTCTCAAAAGGATGTTGAGAAAGTCAGAGCAATCGTAGTTCCCAGTTATGCTAGTGGAAAGCAACGGGATGTTAGTAAGAGACAGACAAATGTCATCTTAGTGAAAAATGTATCTAATCTATTTCATCACATACATTTTGAAAAGTTTGATTGATTAAAATCTTTCATCGTAAGCATTAGGTGTTTTGCTTGAGTGTACAAGCGTTACCACTTACATGTTTAAGAAAGATGTTTGAAAAAAAGTGATTGAATCTTTTAACTGTAAGCATTGGGTGTTTTGCTTGAGTGTACAAGCGTTACCACTTACAATTAAGAGATGTTTTTGTTTGAAAAAAAAACAGTTTGAAAAGAGTTTGAAAAGTTTTTTGATTGTATGTGATATGATAGATGAGATACTTCTTCCATAGAGATGATAGATGTCTAAATCTCAAGGAGAAATTGATTGGATTAAAGGGATGCTTTTAATAAGCCCGTGGGTCCTTGTATTGTTAGCCCAAGAGGAGGCATTCCGAGGGTCATCGAGGGTCATCGAGGGTCCTTGTATGAAGCTCAAGAGGAAGCTATAGGGTATGGCTGACTTTGTCTTAAAAGGGATTTCACCGAGAAACCATCCTTTTGGAATTAAGAGCAATTTCACCAGGAAATTTTACTCTCTGGGGATTTGAAAGTGATTTCACCGGGAAACCATCCTTTCAGGGTTCTATCTTAGCGCGGGTGATTCTTTGTATTGGAAGCCCAATAGGAGGCTGTTAAGAGATTTCCTGTTTCTTTCATTGTATGATGCCCAAGAGAAGGCTAAACTCAATGAGGAGTTCTTTTGAGCGAAGCCCAAGAGAGGTGACTCAGCGAGTGTTGTCTTATATGAAGCCTAAGTGGAGGCTAAACTCAGATGAATGAGTTTTCTTATATGAAGCCTAAGAGGAGGCTAAACTCTGTGGGGAGAGTTATCTTGTATAAAGCCCAAGCGGAGGCTAAACTCATGCTGGTGATGAATTATCTTGTATGAAGCCCAAGCGGAGGCTACAACTGTGGGGAACCTATTGGTTAGACTAATTGTTATGTTGTAATTAGACAGTTGTATAAACAAGTGTGTGTGTGTGTGTGTGTGTGTGTGTGTGTGTGTGATATGTATTCACAGGAGTTTATGAAGGAAATATAAACAATGCATGATGTTTATTTACAGAAGCTTATGAAATATAAACAAGTGTTTGTGAAACGAACGTTTAAAACGAGCGTAACTTGATTATTTACAAGTTTGAACTATGTACAAGGAAATGAATATGTACACGAATGAGTATTTATGTACAGAGAAAGGTGGATGTACATAGGGGGGTTGGGACTTACACCATAAGGGAGGCCCATTGGTTTGAAAGCAGTTTCACAGGGAATAATGCTCCTTTCAATACCAATGGTATTCGATATATCTGAACCAAGCGTGAAAAGTATCAATCAGCTAAAATTTTGTGTATGAAAAATTATATGTACAAGGAAAAGATGTATGTACATAAAGAATGTTGGTTTGTGTATACACAAGTGAAATGAAAAAAACATCGAGTTTTTTGCATAATAAGTATCGTGTTATGTACATATGAAAATTTGTATGTATTTGAAGAGAGTTTGATATGTACAAAGAAATATTATGTACATAAAAGAATGTTACGGGACTTACACCGTGAGGGAGGCCCATTGGTTTGAAAGCAGTTTCACAGGGAATAATGCTCCATTCAATACCAATGGTATCGGTGTATAAACAAACGAATGAAAACAAACGAAAGAAATTTGTTTATGTTTGAATATTGACAATAATGATTTGAGTATGTACAAGTAAAACTAAATATGTACAAAAAAGGGTTGGGACTTACACCATAAGGGTGGCCCAAGATCGATTGAGAAATTCGAGAGAAAACGAATTTGATTTTATCGTTTAAATCGGATCGATCATGGTAAAAGATGTAAGTTTTGATGAAATGTTTTGAAAAATGATTTGAAAATGTTTTGAAATGTGAGGTTCATTTATGAAAAGTTTTGAAAAAAATCGGAAGTCGAAAACTTGAAAATTTCACCTTAAAAGGAGGTTTGAAAAAGTGTTCAGAACGTCGTTTTCGGCTCGATTAAAATATGATCAGATGAAAGTTTTTTTCTGAAAATTTTTGCACTATCATAAAATAGATGTATTTATTGACAAGTGTTCAAAAAATCACCTTAAAATAAGGAGTTTTGATAGGTCAAAAAAAATTGTGAAAGTTTTGTAAAAAAACATGAAAAATTGGAAAAGTTTAAAAAAAGAAATGGTCCTGATGGGAGTTGAACCCATGACCAAAGGGTAGAACATGTGGCAGAGAGATTTAAGGGGAAGCAAGCTACCACTGAGCCAAACGCGCGCTGGTGTTTAGTGGACAATAACACGTGTAGATAAAAGATTGGATTTTTTGAATTTGAAAAAGATCAAGAACACGCGCGAAGCTTGTTCTTCGTGTTTGATTTCCAGAAATTTCAAACCTAGCTACAATCCTTGTTTCTCAATGAAATTCAATGATGTAAACATCAAAATTGCTCGATTTTTCATCACGAACATGAATATGATTTTTAATTGCATTTATATCAAGCCTAGCATGTTTGGATTTAAGAACCACGATGAACCCTAGGCGAGTTTTTAAATTAAATGATGTATGATTGATGATTCTTTGATTTTATTGAGGGCTATTGATCGTTATAAGTGCAGAAAAAGATTGGCCAAGAGCTTTTTCATTTAAGTTCAAAGGATATGGATATCCAAGTTTGTATTCATACCTGTTCAAGTGAGAATCGAAGAAGGTCTTAGAGCGTTTCCAGAACTTGTTTCTTGATCATTTGAGCATCATCGGCATGTATGGAAGCTGTATGAATGGTATGCTTGCTTCGAGCTTGCCTCAATCCTTCCACTCAAGTCAACCTGCAGTCAGCTCAACAGAAAACTCGAAATTGGGGTTAATGGAGTTACAGTTGCTTTCTATTGGTTTGGATCATGTCTATGTGGTATATAGAAGGTGTTAGGATGATTAGATCACAACTTGCTCAAGCCTAGCTATAAATTCGATTCATAAGGCAGTTTGGAAAGTTTGAAAGCATGAAATGTGAAAACTGGTTTTTACTTGTTTTTCTTATGATCTTAAGTTCTAAACAAGTTTTATATTGATCATGAAGCATGTTTGACACCAAAATTTAACATGTTTTCAACTGATTTTCAAAAATGCAATGTTTGGCAATTTTGCACTATATTGCTTGATTTTCAAGAAAGGAGAGTGAAAGCATGGATTTGCATTGCTTTGGTGTGGTTTTGAACTTGAATTGGTGATCAATTTATAGGCAAATGGCTCTGAAATGTTAGGCAACAAGTACAAGCTTTTGGTAAATCAAAGATAGCTTAAGGGGTAAGAAAGACTTTTGGATTTTGAAAAGGAAGTTTCCTCTTTTTACCATGTGCTATTTTACTTTGATCCTATCTCATCTCAATTATTACTTCCAAGCTGATATTTATAAGTTCAATCAATCCATTTGGCAAGGTTATATGGCTTCTTGATGAAGAAAACTCAAAATGACCTATAATTGAAGTTTTGACTTTTGAAAAATCAAGTTTCATGGAGCCTTATGTTTCAATTTCAAAAGTATAGCTAGACTCCATGGATTTGAGAGTTCTTGGACATTTTGGAAAGCTTGTTTCACAAGATACAACTTTCATGTTTTGAGTTTTTTCCCATTCAAAATGGAACTAGGTGAAAAAATGGCATGAAGTTTGGAAAAAATAAGAAATTTCAACACTTAGAAATTTTTCTAAGTATGAAAACTTTTGACTTTTTGTTGACTTTTTCAAATTCTTTGATTTTTTATGATCATGATGGATCATTTGAAGTATTTTGATGATTGAAAAAGTTTTGTTTTGAAAAATTTGACCAAAAGTCAAAGTTTGACTTTTCAGTGCAGATGAAATTTCATCAGATGTTTCTGAAATTGACTGATGAAGTCTGTGAACTTCTGTGATGTTTTGAATCCAAAAATTAGGTCAAGATGTTGTATCTAAGATATGATGACCAATCTCTATCCAAAAAAGTCATTTCTTGTTCAAAAAATCAGAGAAAACTCATGCCCGATCAAAACCCTAATTGGTCGATCCTTGATTGATCTGTGAGAAAAAATGGATATATGAAGATTGAAGGCTGATATTTTGATCAAGATAGATCAAATGAGGTGAGAAAAACTCAAACCCTAATTGGTTGCCTCTTGAATCAGATGAAAATATGATGAAACCCTAATTTTGACCTGTGAAATCCACACCCGATTAATGCTGTCTGAGCTGTTAGTTATGCAAATGATGCAAATGTAAAGTGGTATATTAGGTCAAAATTTGGGGTATGACACCATCCAGAAGTGCTTTTTCTATCATCAGCACTACCAGCCCAATCAACATCACAATATCCAGACAAAATTGGTTCACATCCATGAGAATACAGCATACCATAATTGTAGGTTCCACTCACATACTTCAGAATTCTTTTCACCTGATTGATGTGACTTACTTTAGGTTCAGCCTGATATCTTGCACATACTCCAACAACAAAGGCAATGTCAGGTCTGCTGGCTGTTAGGTACAATAGACTTCCTATCATGCTTCTATACAAGCTTTGATCAACATTTGTCCCACTTGTGTCTTTGGACAACTTTAGATGAGTAGGAGCAGGAGTCCTTTTATGGCTGGCATTTTCCATCCCAAATTTCTTGACAATATTCTTTGCATACTTTCTCTGAGAGAGGAAAGTTGAGTCTTCCATCTGTGTGACTTGTAGTCTAAGAAAGTAAGTCAATTCTCCCATGAGGCTCATTTCAAACTCAGCTTGCATTTGGTTGGCAAAATGTCTCACCATTTTATCTGACATTCCTCCAAACACTATGTCATCAACATAAATTTGAGCTACCATTATCTTTCCTCCTTCATCCTTGACAAAGAGAGTTTTATCCAAACCTCCTTTCCTGTAACCTTTATCAGTAAGGAACTTTGTCAACCTTTCATACCAGGCTCTAGGAGCTTGTTTTAGACCATATAGAGCTCTCCTCAATTTGTAAACATGATCAGGAAGGTTAGGATCCACAAATCCTTTAGGCTGTTCAACTTATACTTCCTCATTTAAATAACCATTTAGGAAAGCACTCTTCACATCCATCTGAAACAGCTTGAATTTCAGAATGGAAGCAACTCCTAGTAGTAATCTGATTGATTCCAGCCTGGCCACAGGAGCAAAAGTCTCATCAAAATCAATCCCTTCAACTTGAGTGTATCCTTGAGCAACAAGTCTTGCCTTATTTCTGGTGACAACCCCTTCTACATCAGACTTGTTCTTGTAGATCCACTTTGTGCCAATGATGTTTGTTCCTTCTGGTCTAGGAACTAACTCCCACACTTCATGTTGTTTGAACTGGTTCAATTCATCTTGCATTGCTCCATCCAATTCATCGTTAGAGCCTCTTTAACATTCTTTGGTTCAATCTTAGACACAAAACAAGAGTTTGAGATGATTTCTCTGGATCTTGTAATGACTCCACAGTTAGGATCTCCAATGATGAGTTCCTTTGGATGATCTTTCTGAATTCTGATGGAAGGATCTTTGTTAGCTTCCTGTGGTTCAGACTTTGGTGAAGTAGGGACAGACACATCAACCTTATCAGACACTTGGGTGATGTCTCAAACAATGTCTCAACATCATATGGGACATTGTTTTCCTCATGGTGATCATCAACAATGACATTAATAGACTCCATCATAACTTTGGTCCTGGAGTTGAATACCCTATATGCTCTGCTGTTTGTAGAGTATCCTAGAAAAATTCCTTTATCACTTTTAGAATCCATCTTTCTCCTTTCTTCACGGTCTGTCAGAATATAGCATTTGCTACCAAATACATGGAAATACTTTACAATAGGTTTTCTTCCTTTCCATAGTTCATAAAGAGTGGAGGATGTTCCCTTTCTCAAGGTGACCCTGTTGTGAACATAGCAGGCTGTATTCATAGCTTCAGCCCAAAAATGAACAGGAAGGTTCTTAGCATGAATCATTGCTCTGGAAGATTCCTGTATAGTCCTGTTTTTCCTTTCCACAACTCCATTTTGTTGAGGAGTTATAGGTGAGGAGAACTCATGATTGATTCCTTCTGAGGAACAGAATTCATCAAACTTTCTATTCTCAAATTCTTTTCCATGATCACTTCTAATTCTGACAATGCATCCTTCTTTTTCTCTTGGAAGTCTCTTGCATAATTGTTTAAAGACATCAAAAACATCAGATTTTTCCCTGATGAAGTTTATCAAGGTGAATCTGGAAAAGTCATCCACAACAACATAAGCATATCTTTTTCCACCAAGGCTTTCAACCTGCATAGGGCCCATCAGATCCATGTGCAGCAGCTCCAGCACCTTGGAGGTGGTCAGATGTCTTGACATTGGATGTGACATTCTGGTTTGCTTTCCAACCTGACATTCCCCACAGACTCTCCCTTCATCAATATGAAGTCTTGGAATCCCTCTGACAGCCTCCATGGATATGATCTTTTTCATCCCTCTAAGATGCAAATTACCAAGTTTTTGGTGCCACAGTTTCACCTCCTTTTCATCTTTGGCTGTAGAACACACAGAAGACAGGTTGGTGTTCTTAGACTCCCACAAGTAACAATTATCTTTTGATCTGACTCCTCTCATTACAACTTCTTGTTTTTCATTGGTTACAAGACATTCAGACTTGGTAAAGTTGACCTTGAATCCCAGATCACACAGTTGACTGATACTTATGAGATTGGCAGTCAAACCCTTCACCAGCAACACTTCATTTAGGTTTGGAACTCCAGGGCAGTCCAAGTTTCCAACACCTTTGATTTCTCCTTTAGCTCCATCTCCAAAAGTGACATAACTAGTAGTATGAGGTCTGACTTCATTTAGAAGATTCTTGATTCCAGTCATATGCCTAGAGCAGCCACTGTCAAAGTACCAGTCTTCCTTGGAAGAAACTCTAAGGGAGGTGTGAGCTATCAAGGCTGTTGTCTTCTTCTTCCACTGTTGAGTATATGGTACCTTGTTGGTTTTAGGCTTGACATAAGGGATCTGATTAGGATATCCATATAGTCTATAGCAAAATGGCTTTATGTGTCTAAACCTTCCACAATAATGACATCTCCATCTTTGAAACTTTTTCTTCATGTTTCTCTGATCTTGATGTTGAACCCTGTGTTGTGACATCTGCTTTGACATTGATTTATCAGGTCTGTTCTTCTTCTTGTTATCAGTAAATTTCTTTGCAGCCACATATCCTGAACTAGACACATTTCCTGCTTTATGTTGTGACATCTGCTTTGACATTGATTTGCCAGACCTGTTCTTCTTCTTGTCACCAGCAGGTTTCTTTCCAGCCACATATCCTAGACCATGCATATTTCCTGCATTTTGTCCAGTCTTAAGGATCTCCTCCAGCTTATCAGTTCCAATTGTCAGCATCTTGATAGACTTAGTCATCTGATCAAGTTTGGAATTCAACACTATAACTTCACTATTGAGATGACTTATAGTAGCAGTGTCTGCATTCTTTTCAGCCTCCAACTTCACATTCTTAGCTTCCAACTTCACAATTAGTTTTTTCTGTTTCTCATTTTGCTGACATACTTCAGCACTTCTGATACACAGCTTCTTGTAAGTGTCAAGCAAGTTCTTCAAATGTCACTTCCTCATCACTGGAATCATTATCAGAGTTACAAACTCCAGAGAGAGCAGTAACTAGTTTGGCATCTTCCTCTTCAGAGTCACTTCCTGAGTCACCATCAGACCAAGTGACAGCCATTCCTTTCTTTTGTTTCTTTATAAAGGTAGGACATTCAGCTTGAATGTGCCCATATCCTTCACACCCATGGCACTGGATTCCTCTGCTTTGACTTCCCTTCTCTTCAGACTTGGATCTTCTGTTGGAGTCATAGGTTCTGCTAATGTCAGATGAGATGTTCTTGACATTGGACCTTGACTTTGGATCAATTCTCTTGATGAGTTTGTTGAACTGCCTTCCAAGCATAGCTATTGCTTCTGATATCTTCTCTTCATCATCTTCCTTGCTTTCATCTTCAGTATTGGATACAAGGGCTATGCTCTTGTATCTCTTGTCAACATTGTCACTGATTCCTATCTCAAATGCTGAAGTGATCCAATAAGTTCATCCACCTTCAAGTTGCAGATATCTTGAGCTTCCTCTATAGCATTCACCTTCATTGCAAACCTCTTAGGCAAGGATCTGAGAATCTTTCTTACTAGCTTTTCTTCTGACATCTTCTCTCCCAATGCTCCTGAGGTGTTGGGAATCTCCAAGATGTTCATGTGAAACTCATGAATGGTCTCATCTTCCTTCATCTTCAGATTCTCAAATTTGGTAGTGAGCATCTGAAGTCTTGACATTTTCACCTTCGATGTACCCTCATGAGTAGTTTTGAGAGTGTCCCAAACATCCTTGGCCAGTTCACACTGATGTACTAGTCTGAAGATATTTCTGTTAATTCCATTGAATAAGGCATTCAATGCTTTAGAGTTGCCCAGTGCTAGCTCTTCTTCTTCTTTGCTCCATTCTTCCTCAGGTTTCAGACTAGTAGTCCCATCTTTCTCAAGCTTGGTAGGATGTTTCCATCCTCTGTCGTCTCAAGCTTTAATGTCCAGTGACTTCAAAAAGGCAACCATACGAGGTTTCTAGTAATCATAGTTAGATCCATCCAGTATGGGTGGTTTACTTCCAAATCCTCCTTCCTTGTCCATAACTCCAGAAACTATTATCCCTAGATCTCACCCGAAATATGCCCGATGCCAATTGAAATTCTCGGCGGTGCGTGATGTCACAGAGAATGTTATGACACGATGTCGACACTCTGTTAACAATTCACAGTTAATTTAAGCAATAAAGAACATAATCAATTGTTTACCAGTTCGGTGTGTAACTACACCTACATCAGGGGCTACCAAGCCAGGAAATTCACTATTAGTAGAATTAATTCAGGAATAAACCAACCAGTTTATCTCTTTCACTTAAAACCTACCCAATGCAACTTCAATCTAAGTCCTACTTAGACCCGAGTTCCTACTCACCCCCCCTCAATCATAGCAGTGATATCAACCTATTGATTAATTGAATTGTGAAGACACTCTTCAATAAACATACTTGATTTTGCTTCAAAGCTTTAATCAAGAGACACAACACCCGTGTTTCAAAGCTTTGAGTGATAAACAACCCTTACAACCAAATCCTAGTCCAAGGCACTTATCAAATGATAATTGCTTGGCTCACAAGAGTAACTAGAATACACAAATAACAACCTGCTAAATCTTCAATACAGTCCAAGAAGTGTTGCAGCAGAGTAAGGGTTCTTTTCCTATTATAGAAGCAGTCCTGTAACTTCAGTTTTGGGCTTCCATAATTATGGCTAGGGTTCACTTAATTTAACCTAAAGACTTGGTCTTTTTAACAAACCAATTTAGGGTTAACTAAGATTAACCATAGAGCCACGTGAGCATATGTGATCCAATTACATAAATCATATTAAAAACAGCTCAACAGAAATCCTGAAAAGTCTCAGGAAAAGTAAATCTGCAGAACAACAAATGTCACACAGAATGTCATAACATTGGTTATGACATCAGTCATTCTTCTGCAGAATTTCAGCACTTCAATTAACTTCTAGTCTGAGCTGTACTTGAATCATTCTTCTTATGCAGAATTTATCTTCAAACTCTGAATGTCATGACATCAGTCAAGACATTGTCATATCCTAGTTTTACCAAAAATTAATGCCAACATAAAAACACTTACAATATATATATGTATCGAATTAATCAACACCTTCCTTTTTACTAACTCCCTAGCTACTAATCTATCCTCGTAGGTGTTTAGTATTCTATTACTATGACATTTTTCTGAACACCCACTTGCATCCAATGAGTTTTGATCCCTTAGGTAGATCAACAAATTCCCAAGTGTGGTTTGACATTATTGAATTTGTTTTGTCTTGGATAGTGTCCTTCCAAAAGGAGGAGCCCCCTCTAGCCATTTCTTCCTTATAAGTCATAGGATCATCTTCCACTTGAAGAATAATAGGAATCTTGCAAACAAAATTCTCACTATTTATTTCTACTATATAAAAAAGAAATAAGTCAAGAATCAATTTTGTTTGGCCCTAATTCCTTATAGTTTTGTACTTTCTTGCTTATCCTTTTATCGGGTTGTGTTTCAACAATCCATGAAGAAATTTCAATTTGTGTTTCAATAATTCGTGAAAAACTTCTAGTTTGTGTTTCAACCATTTATGAAGAACCTTACTTACGATGTTCTTCATTTATGGGAATCTCAGATTCCTTATCCTTCGTGATAAGGTTCTAAAAGAATTCCTAATCTCGAGATTTAATAATTACATTAGAGTCAAAACTCAAAAGCCTATAAGATTTTCTGTTAGGTTCATAGCCTACACAATCACATTTGATCCCTTGAGGATCAAACTTAGTCCATTAAGGATCCACGTTCTTCTTATAATAAGCTACACAACCCCACACTCTAAATTAACTGATATTTGATGGTCTATCTTTCCATACCTCATAAGGTGAAATACTAGTTTTCTTCAAAGAAATTGTATTATTTATATGGAAATTAGATAGTAAAGCTTCATCCTATAAATTAAATGACAAATGAAAATGCATTAACATGAAATTTATAATTTCTTGAGATGTCATATTTTGTCTTTCGACTAGACTATTTTGTTGTTGTGTACGAGGTGCGAAACATTCATGTATAATATCATATTCTTCACAGTATGCATCAAATTCAGTAGAAAAATATTCACCTCCCCTATCACTCCTAAGAACTTTAGTACACCATTATAGGTCAAGATTAACATTTTCGATTGGTACCCATATTTATCACCCGATTTTTTCAAAAGATCTTCAATTACAAGATATCTATTCATGTCGGAAACATGAAGTACATTGATAAGAGTAACTTTTTTGCTACAAGTGAATTTGAGTTCCACAGTTCCCATTCCAACGACCCTTAACGTCCTTCATTTTCCATTTGAGCCTCTTTTCAATCGTTGCTTCATAATAGGTTTTTAATGTTATTTTTGTCATAGGAACATGGACAGTAGCCCAAGTATCATACCACCATCCTCGTACGTTGTCTTTGATTGCCATAATTTCGCTCATAATAGCAGGTGTGTAATCATCTTCTTGAACAACAATTGCCTTGTTTTGGAACTTTTTGTGCTTGCAATCTTAAACATAATGACCATATTTTCCACTGACATAACAACTGTTTTTGGGGCCCTTTGAACCGCTAGAACTGTTGACCTAAAATTTGTTGGATTTTGCTACTCTGGTTGTGCTTCATGCCCAACGACTCTAAGATCAATCTCAAGATATTTGATGAAACTTTGTTCAACTCCAATCTATTGAAAAACAAAAACAAGTAACCGTGTCAAGTTCATCCAATGAAGTGGCATATCGAGCCATTTCTCATTCCACTAGTGAAATTATTTGGTTGAGAACATAGTCACATAATTTGCAGGTACCCCCATGCGAACCGCGAATTATGGTATGCAATGGGTAGTAACATGATAGGTGTTGTTGTTGATTTCAATTTCTAGATCTAAAATCTCAAATGTTAGGGTTTGTGTAGAAATCTATAAATTGATAGGAATTGATGTCTCAAATGGAATATAATGAGTACTCTCATGTTAGAATGATATGATGTTGCTAAAATTGATAGGAATGACTATTTATGGTGAATTATGGTGTTTCTTAGAAGACTAATCGTGTGGATTCTAAGTCAAAAATGCAGAAAACTCATATTTTTGAAGTTTGAGTTGACTCAAACTGAAAAGGGGGTCGGTGCGAGCAAACCCGCAAGGCAGGGAAGTGCTGTCAAACCATTTTGTGTAGACTCAAACAGGTCTTACGTCGACTCATTATTTGCATTGACTCATGGATGTTTTGCGTTGACTCAAACGTCAATTTTGACAATTTTGTAACGACCATAACATTTGAACCTTAACTCCATTTTAGGCGCCGTTTAAGTTATTAGAAAGCTAATAAAATGTAATTTCTTGTAAAAATGGTTTCAAGGTATAGAAATAAATTTAATTGGTGTTTAAATGGGGTTTTGTGGTGTTAATGTATGATGACGAGATTTACAATTTGTATAAGTTTCAAATATTCATAACTTCTAAACCGTAAGTCTGTTTTGAGCGTCGTTCGAAGTGTTAGAAAGCTAGTGCAATCACCTTTTTGATAAAAATATGTTAGTTGGCATTATATTATTTAATCATTGTGTGATTTGGAAAAATGAAATGTATATGTGTTATGTACATTGTGAATTAGTGTTGAATTGGAATGATAGTTTGTGTATTATTTGTTATGTGTTATGAATTGATGATGAATTGAAATAACATGTTTTGGTATTGCTTGCTATATGTTATTATGGTGTGTTGAGTTGATAAATTATATGAACACTTGAACTTATTATATGTATATTGTGTTTTGTGAATTGTTGGAAATAACATTGATTGGCTTGCATGCTATATATTATTTGTGATATGTGGTGATGGTAAATACTATGTGTAATGTTTTGTTGGTGATGGTACCATGAATAAATGTTTGTTTGTGCAATGGTGGATAATTTAAAGTGTTGAATTATTGTGATATACTTGAATAATTAAGATTGATGGAAAATCTTAATTGCATATGTTATTGATTAATTGCACATGCATACATGGGGAGATTTGAACTCTGGGTGATTGCTTTGATCCTTGTATACAAATAGAAGCAATGAACTATATTTTCATATTGGTTGCTTTGATCCTTGTGTGGAAATAGAAGTAGAGAACTATATGTTCATATTGGTGGGCTTTGGTCTTGTTCGGATCAAAAGCGTGACTCTGGTTCTAAATATCGAATCGGGAGTGAGGTGAACTTGATGTTCACGATGGTACCACATGCATGAGTCATATTGAGTTTCATTGGAATCACATTTGTTGTTATATGATGTTTTTCCTGGAATGCGTAAATGTATGCGATGATATGCTTGGATATAATTATGTGGTACTTGAAGTAGTAATGCCATGTTGTATAGACAATTATATGAAGTGTGATGAATTCTTGTATGTACGTGTGTTATATACATTGTTTATATTATATATATTCATAATGATGTGAATACTCATCCTTCTGTTGTATGTGATGTTCTATGCGACATCGTGTAGGTCTTGAGAATAGTGGTGCTTCGTACGAGACTAGTTGAGGAGTTTTAGCTCGATTATATCCATTATACTTAGGTAGTGGGTCATTGCTTTGGTCTATGTAACATGAGAGTTTTATTTGAATTCATGTTTTGATTTGTTTGAGAGATATTTGTTATTATTCTTTTTCATTTGGATTTGTAAGAGATTGTGTGATGATTGGCCTCCGTGTCTAAAACTTATGATATGATTATCGGTATGGGATTTCAATCATTTATATATTTATTGTCAAGATAATTATTCCGCTCTGAGATGCATGTTTCGTATTGTTATATGAAAACGTGATTTTGAATACGTGTTATGATCATGACCAATATGCAATTTAAATTTCTTGGATGTTTTGTGAAATCAAATGTGACATCCTCTTTGAGATGCATGATAAATTACTCTAATTTTGGTACTTATGCTATGTGGGTTTAGAGGTGAAATTCTGGTACCAGATATGAGATGTCAAAGGTAATGTCATGGCACTGACATCTGTTTTAAACACATCTAAAAATACAAAATTGTAAAGTAAAGAAAATAATAAAAACACAGCAGAATTGTTAACCTAGTTTGGTTCCAACCAACCTACGTCAGAGGGCTTCCAAGCCAGGGATAAAGTTCACTATCAGCAATATTAATTCAGAGCTAAACCTCCCTGTTTACACTCCTCACTTAATCCCTACCCAATGACCCTTCTACCTAAGACACCTATCTTAGATATGAGAACCTCCGCTCACTCCCTAAGTCACACACGATGACACTCAACAATAACAAAACAAAAGACACTCTTCAAAGACACACAATCACATCGCTTCAAAGCTTATGGTGATTGATAAATTATAACTCAACAAATGTCCTACTCAAGTATCAATGAATACAAGACAAGATCACAATAAAACAATGAACAACCAAAATAATGAACAACCAACAATTAAAATTCTAAGTTTCTAAATCTGGAACGGCCAAACTATAAAACAAGGTTTGCAGCCTTTAAATAGAGTAACAACAACTAAGGTTGCTTTACTCACAAGTCTTCAGCGCTTCCTACCTTTTCTCTATGAAAGGAGGATATAAGATCTCCAAAAATATTGTTGAAGATGTTCTCAAGCTTCCTTAATCAAAGCATACAAAAAAAAAACCGACTTCCTAAAAATTCTGAACTTTAAATCAATTTTGTCAGTTTCACATGTCAGAACATCTGCTGTGACATCTACTACTTTAGTATTTTCATGACATTTTCTGAGCAGAATGTTTTACCAAAATTTTTGCAAATCAATAGAACTAACAAACTCCCTGTCATACCCCAAAATTTTCCCTCCTACTTCTCAAGACAATTCACATCTCCATACTTAAAGGATTTCACAAGGGTTGACTAGACAAACCCTCTTCTAAGAAATCAACCCAGACTAGGGTTTCGCTCCTCTTAAGTCAGAATGAATTTCCAAGGCACCAAGTGGTCATCATACCTCATCATATGCTTCAAGGGATCACCATGTCAAGTTTCAAGCCTTACAAGTCAAATTTGCTCATCCAACTACTCAAATGGTTGAAAATCAACTGTATTGGACAGAAAGTCAATTATGGTCAACATACAGTCAAACTTCATAATTTTTGGTCAACATCAATATTTTGAAGTAATATATATCATTTGACCAAGGGTTGATCATGATTCCTCAAGAAAAGTCAAGATTTGATCAAAAGTCAAAGATTCTAAATTAAGGTTTTTCAAACAAAAGTCAACAGAACTTTGACAGAGCATAACTTTCACATACTTTATCAAATTTTTTTCCACCAAATCTCATTTTGAAGGGAATTCAATTCTCTACAACTTCATGTCTCACAAGCTTTGGCAAAAAATGCTTCATTTCAAAGTTATGGATCAAAACCTTACAGGTCCTTTTAAAAAGTCAACAAAATTCATCTTTTTGCAAAGAAGTATAGATGAACATGGAAACTTCAACGAATATGAAATCAAAAGGAGTGTTTAGAGGACATCTTGAGATTTCTAAAAAGTCCAATGACACACAAAAATGTTGAAAATTGAGCAAGATACAAATTGTGCAAGTTTGACATTTTTGAGGAGGTGCATAAAGAGAAATACCTAGCAAATGCAAATATTTTTCAAATGCGCTTAAGTTTTCATGATCCATACTTATTCTTGAGAATATCCACAACCCCTAAGTCCATTTACATGCCTCCTTTCCATTTATTTAATTTATTTTGAAATTAAATCATTTAAATTCAATTTAAATAAAAGAAAATGTAAGGAGCAAGGTTATGACAAGTTGAGCTTGGTTTCTACTTGTCTTGAGGTCCAAGATAACCCATGCAAGCTGTCAAATTCGTGCAAGATGCTACAAGGAAAGAAAAATGCATTTTTAGCAAGATTTGATAAACATTTACAAGAGAATATTTTTACATTCAAGACAATATATTATCTCATTATTGTTGATCAAATCTTTTGCTCTATATATACATTACAAGACCAGAAGCAGACATAAAAAAAGAGGAACCCTTGCTTACCTCCACAAAGAACCCTAGAATTCTCAAAATTTCATACACCCTATTTCCATCCAGTTGCAAGCTGTGACACCCCAAATAATTCAACTATTAAATAATTAGAAATTTAATTATTAATTTAATTATTAATTTAATTAAAGGTTTAATTATTGATATTTTTGAATTAATGGATTTAATTAATTAATTAAATAAATGGGAGTGTTGGGGGTGTGAAGTGGAATTGGGAGGTGTGTAGAGTAAAATGCTCTAATTATCCTAATTATGTTATTTTTATTATTGGGAATAATAAAAGGAATAAATAAAGGAATAGAGGAAATAAGAGAAGGATTGGAGAAGTTGCACTCTACGTACTTTTGAGAAGAGAAGAGGAAAGAGGAGAAAATCCAATCGTCAAAGTTTGAAGAATCATCGCGAGGTAAGGGGTGATTTGATCAGATTATTATGCCTTATAGGTTTTGATGATCAATAGAATGAATTGATCCATTAGGAATCTCGAATTAGGAATTCTAGGTTGTGCCCTAATGTTATGATCCGACGTAATAATTCAAGTGGAATTGATAATAATGATTAATTGGCGTAGGATGATTGTAGGCTAATTAGAAAGTATAATTTTGTGGTCAATTGGATGTGAAAATACATGATCTAATTCTGTTCTGTTATAATATAAAGTTTGGTAATGAATGGAATCAATAGGAATTGGAAAACAGTGAAGAATAAACTGGTTTTTATGGAAAAATCGCAGTATGGGTCGACACATGGGACTATGGATCAATGCAAGTAGGAAAATATATGAAAACCAGAGGCGTGGGAAAAGCATGCATCGACGCATAGAGTCTTGCATCGACTCATAAGGCAAAATTTGAAGCTATGCATCGACACATACGTGTTATGCATCGATGCATACTGAACAAAAATTGAAAAATGCAGAATTTTAATTGTATGCATCGATGCATACGATGCATGTGTCGACACATGCTGTTTATGTATTGATGCATGGGCTTATGCATCGGAGCATACTATGCTGAAATAGAATGTAACTTTCTGAAAAATGTTTTGGTCATATCTGTGTGACCGTAACTCCGATTTAGGCATAATTGGTATCGTTGGAAAGCTTAGAACGAGTATTATCCATTAAAAACATTTTAAAAACCCAGTAACTGAAGCTTGAGGGATTGATATGGCTTCGTAGCAAGAATTCGTTGTAATTCGTGAATTATTTGTTGTGTATACTTGCTGTATGTTAATTCCATGTGTTGTAATTAACGTTAGATGTCATGACTTGTTGTTATCATGTACTGTTGGTGGTGTTGACTATGTATGGAATTATGTGGTGTTCATATTCCGTTAATTGAATGTGGCATGCTTTTGGGATGTGCATGCATATGCATTCTGGTGGAGTTAATTCCCATTTGTGGAATTTGGCTCGTATTGCCAATAACCGTACCTGGGTGATTGTGGGTGGTGAGGCTGGATTCGTGTCCGGGTGATTGTGGACGAATCGATGTTGGTGACTTGGTTCACGTTTTGGTACCACATGCATTGAGTCTGCATTACATATATAATTATAATATGTTTGGATGATTTCCAGTGTTATAATTGCATTGATTGTTATTATGTGCATAATGAACTGTATGGAATGTAAATATGGATTGTAATCTGGTTATGCTAATAAGAGTGGAATAATGTATTGATTGTTTTATTATTTAAAGAAACGTATAATGCATTTTAATTGTTGATGAAATCTCACCCTTACTTTGATGATTTCAGATTGAAGTGATTAGCCGCTTAGGAGCTGGTGAAGATAGCCTTGAGCTGTGCCATTTAGATTGTCCGCGTGTCAGTGTCATGGTCTGGTAGTGTAACACTGGGGAACAATTGTTTTGGAGTTATAGGATGGGACTTGTTTCTCTTTTGGTTTATTGTTTGGAGTAATTGTGAATTGAATTAATTCCGGATTATTATGTCATTTTCGTTGTGTAAAACATAATCATTGGTTTTGAATTATTTAATGAGGTTCTTCAGTATAAGCATGATTACTGTTATGGTATTTTATTATTTGAATTTTTAAATTGTGACGCCCTTTCGTTATGTTAAACTCTGATTAATTATATAATTCGCGGGGAAATTAGAAGGGGTGTTACAATAGTGGTATCAGAGCATAGTCGGTCGTGTCTTAGTGTCGTTATCCCTTTGTATGCGACTAGTGCAAGGTAATGTCATACCCCAAAATTTGCCCTCCATCTATTCAAGAGATTTCATACACCCCTACTCAAGGATTCCTCAAGAGTTGATCAGACAAACTCTCTCCTAGACAATCAACCCAAACTAGGGTTTGGTATCTCTCAAGTCAAGATGGATTTCCAACATCTCCAATGGCCTTCATGCCTCCTCATATGCTTCAAAGATTCTCCATGTCAAGTTTCAAGCCTCACAAGTCAAGTTTCCTCAGGCAATTGCTCAAATGGTTGAAAATCGGGTGTATTGGACAAAAAGTCAACTGTGGTCAACATACAGTCAAACTTCATAATTTTTGGTCAACATCCTCATTTTGAAGTTACATTCATCATTTGATCAAGGGTTGATCATGATTCATCAAGAAAACTCAAGATTTGCTCAAAAGTCAAACTTTCTAAATTAGGGTTTCTAGGTGAAAAGTCAACTGAACTTTGACTGATCATAACTTTCTCATACTTTCTCAGAAATTTTCCCACCAAAGCTCATTTTGAAGGAAATTCAATTCTCTACAACTTCATGTCTCACAAGAATGTCCAAAAAATGCTTCATTTGAGAGGTATAGCTCAAAACATTACAGGTCATTTTCAAAGTCAACAAAAAGTCAACTTTTTGTTTTGAAGATATATTGAGCATGGTAATTCCAATTGAGATGAAACCAAAGACATTGTTTAGAGGACTCTTAGAGCTTTCCAAAAAGTCCAAGAACACTCAAAAATGTGGAAAATTGAGCAAGATGCACCATCCACAAGTTGGGCAATTTTGAAAGAATGCACAAAGAGAGATACTTCAAAAAATCAAATCTTTTGCAAATGGGCCTACTTTTTCTTCATCCTAGCTTATTCCTCATGCAATTAGGAGTATCCAAGCCCATTGCCACGAATTTTTGATTTATTTTTCTATTTAATTTGTAATTTATTCATTTAAATGCAAATTAAATTTGAAAATGAATTATAAAATCAAAATTAATTGGAAGATTGATTTTTATTTCTTCTTTGTGATCAATCAATACATTGAAAGCCAGCAAATTCGAAATTGGATCAATATGGGAAGATTAGATTGAAATTTGACCAAAATTTGAAGATTTGATTTTATGAAAATATCAAGATTGATTATCATTGATTATTGATCAATTCTTTCCCAAATCAATCCCAAATCCATCCAATATAAATATGTGATGCATACCACACGGATTAGGGCAGAATTTTTGACTCAAGAACCCTTATTCAAGCTCAAAGAATCCGTGACCTTCAAGCAATTGGCAATCCTATTTCCAGCCGTTCTCAAGCATTTTTGTGGATTCCATTGCATTCCTTGGCATCTCCAGAGTCGATCCAGATACTCACTTCATTCAAAACCATCCAGAAACAAGAAATTCGAAATCGGTTTGCTCACACTTTTTCCAAATTCGATTTCTAACATTCATGCATTTTAACACGATTTGTTGTTGTTTTATGATCGATGATAAGTTTGCAAGCATTCGGTTGTTTGATTGCATTTCCATGGCACGGGCTCGATATGCCATAGTTAGGGTTTGTAACCTCGAATTAGGGCTTTGCTAAAACAGAAAAATTAGACCACGAGACTAGTACCAGTGAATTCGGAATGACGTTCTGAATCGAACCATGGCCTTGGAACTTATTTATATTATGTTTGCTTGATTTTTGAATTATCCGGACATAGCATCGAACAATGGCGGCCTAGCTTCAAATATTCAAATCGAAGAAGATGAAGTGCGCGCGAAGGAGGAGGCAATGGGAAGCAACGTGTATTCCACTCACTTCCGATTTCGAGCAGTGAAACCGCTCGGTTGGTCAAGGCGTTGGTTTTCAAAGTTTGAGTATCGGGTCCCGATTCGAACCATCTTGGGACCATTATTTTTAAATGACTTTTCTTCATATTTTCTATTTTCCAATTTGTTTTAATATTTGCATGCTATTTTAATTAATTTCCACATTTTATTCGCATTAAAAATTATCAAAAATATTTATTCTTTTTATATTATATTCATAAAATCTTTATTTAATTTAATAAATTTAGAAATATCTTTTTGCATGCATATTTATTTTTATTTTTATTTTAGCATTTAATCATTGTAAATTAGTTTTTAATTACTAAAATGCATCTAAAAAATCCCAAAAAATTATTGTAGTATATTTATCTTATTTCCAGCATATATTAATTTTCTCATATAAAAATTGACATTTTTTCTAACACTTTCTCTGATTTCGATTTCATCATATTTTCCGATTTCTCGTTTGTTTCACAGGTTCATCCGATTCAGACGATTCTTCTGTTTTTATTATTTTTTTCAATAATGTAATTGCATATGGGTTGTAATAGTTTTAATTAGGATCTTTATTTTTCGCATTTTAATTATGTATCTACCCCAAAGCCATGTAATAGCGTAGGTTTATCTTTCCGCACCTTTACATTTCCGCTTTTACATTCCGCATTTTACTTTTCGCACCCTTATCAATTGCTAGTAATTAGGCGTGTATGGCAAGATAATAATGAACGTAGCCCACTAACTTTCAAGATAACATGTTCTGAAATCAACACACTTCTTCACACATGCACCCCTTTGGATAATTCGCTCTCGTTGCCTTACGAATTCAAAAATGGTCATGTCCCTCGAACGTAGAGGTATTCTAGCACCGTTGCCTTCCAAACAAATCATCATAGTCCCTTCGATACAAAGATCATAAGACCCACGATGTCGCTTCGAATACATGATCTTGACCTCGATTGTCGCCTACGAAAATGATGATAGTCCTTCGAATGTGCTAGGATACTTCCTACAAGTTGCCTTCTATGACCATCCGATGTCCCTTGAATGTCCGCTTACATCCAACGAATGGAGCTACCTACTAACTAATGGTATGGCTAGCGCTATTCTAAAGGAATGAAGTATGAAAACGACCAATTAAAGGTGGGTAAACAAGTCTTTTAGTTGCTTGCTCTATCAAATGCTTTTCACACCACACTTTTTCAAAGTTCAAATTCTTTTCAAAACAAAAACATTTCGAACACTTTGTATACACTCCTACATGAGTCATTACAAAGTCAAAGCGAAATAACTTTTTCAAAACATCTTTGTCAAACACACGAAAAGCAATTTTAAAAGTGATCTAGAGCAACTAAGAGCCGTAGAATAAGCTGCGGATGGAAAGGGTGCTAATACCTTCCCTTTTCATAACCATTCTCCGAACTCGAATCTAACGAAGGTCTTTTTACTTTTACCTTCCCTTAATTGGATAAAAATAAAAGTCGGTGGCGACTCTTGCTATCCGCACATTTGGATACAAAATCCTACAAAGTCAGTTCACCGTGTTACAGAACTGGCGACTCTGCTGGGGACACGCCCAAAAGAGAGAATTGCCTTAGGGATTTCTAGATAACTTTTATTGCTTTTTGTTTGACTTGTATGCTTTATCTTTAAGGGTTGCTTGGGTATTATATTTGTGGGGGATCCTACACCCGGATCCGGGTTTCCTTTTAGGTAAGTAGCATTAGATCATCGCGACCGCTAGACGTATAACTACGCGGTCAACATGATGGCTATGTTAGCGTGACACTTTGGTTGTCCCGATACTATTCATTCCCAAGTTGAACATAGTATTTGGCTTCTGCGTGGTGTCGTCAAGCGCTAACTAAACTTTTAGAACCTTAATTGACCCATCTTGGCCATTAGAAGGTAGTGAGATGGCCGGCTTTGGTGCAGACCGAGGTTGGTTGATACTCGATGCTACGCTCATTGAGATCGGACTTTTGGGACATTTTCGATCGACCACTTGGCCCGTCGTATTGAAATAAGCGCCTACGAGAAAGATCTATGATATGAGATTCCTAGAACCTGGTTACTATTATAGGACAGGATGAACCAACTCAAACCTTTGGTAGGGTAATCACCTATACCTCATGCAAGCCTTAAACCTAGGCTCATTGTGTGAATTGTTTGTGTGTGCTAAACATGACATCATGACATCATCCGCATTGCATATCATTTCTAACTATTTCAAGGACCTAGGGATTTATCTTTGCTCTGTTTTGTAGGGTATTATGGCTTCTAGAAAGACTATCCGAATCAACTTCATGGGTATATCTTCTCAACTCAAAGAATTGGTTTCAGAAATTCCTGATCATGCTCAGTTCATCAAAAGACATGGTTATCTACTTGACTTGGTTATCTCCGGTTTTGAAGAAGATATGATGCATGTCCTATTCCAGTTCTTTGATCCGAAACACCATTGCTTTACATTCCCAGATTATTAGTTGGTTCCTACCTTGGAAGAGTTCTCTAAGATACTTGGGATACCTATTCTTGACCAAATGCCATTCACCGGTTTAGAAAAGGTTCCTAAGTACGAAGACATTGCATCAGCCTTACATCTTAAGCGTTCAGATATTGAAGCCAATTGGGAAACAAGAAGCGGAGTTAAGGGTTTACTTTCTAAGTTTCTAATTAAGAAAGCCCGAGAATTCCTCAAAGTTATGAGTTTCCATGCATTTGAAAACATTGTGGCCTTGCTAATTTATGGTTTGGTTCTATTTCCTAACTCGGATCAATTTATAGATATCAACGCCATCAAGTTGTTTCTTACCCGCAATCCTGTGCCTACCTTACTTGGAGACATCCTACATTCTCTCCACACTCGTACTGCTAAGAGACAAGGAACTCTCATGTGTTGTGTACCGTTACTTTCTAGGTGGTTTATTTCGCACCTTCCTCCATCAGTTTTGAAGAACGAACAAAGGTTGAGATGGTCTCAAAGATTGATGTCACTCTCTCATTCAAATATCCGTTGGAGTCTTTTCTCTCAAAAGGACTTCACATTCATTGAGCGTTGTGGAGAATTCCCTAATGTACCTCTACTTGGTATAAGGGGAGGTATTACTTACAACCCTTCTCTAGCTCTACGTCAGTTTGGTTTTGCTCGAAAAGATGGTCCACATGATATGCTTCTCCAAGATATTGTGTTCGATTACAATCACGATCTCGAATTAAGCGAAGGTTTATACGCTTGGGGCATGGTAAAGAAGACCGATACCAAGACTTTGGGGCACCGAACTCCATTCCTTGGGAACCTTACCTCAAATGGGTGCGAGCTCGAGCTCAAAACCTCATGATGCCATTCACGCTGTTTTACCGGTAATTATGGAACTGTTGCTATAGGTGGCGTACCTATCTTGTTCTCCATCGACATGCCTCGATTTTGAAGACTTGAAGAGATCACGGATTCAACTAAAGAAGAAAGGATACCTTTGAAGCACAATGCTATGCAAGTGAGAAGAAAGTTCTAGAGTTGACCAAGCTACTTCACGAGGAAGCGAAACATCAGCTTACATCGGCACAAGAGCGCCATGGGAGACTTAGAGCTTTAGGATGTTTATGTTTTCTTTATTGTTTTGAACTATCTCTTGTACTTAAAAGAAAAGAATAATAAAAGAGTACTAATAAATGTTTGTTCATTGCTTGTTTAACAAATTTAAATCTCTAAGGTCCTTGAAAACATTGCATTGCATTCGCATAAACATTGCATAGCATAGCATAACATTGCATCACAGGAACATTGGAGATTGGTTTTCTCATTTGCTCGCTATTTATTTTAGCGATGGCTCTTGAGCAGTATCAAAGATCTCGGCTCAGAATGCTCGGTTTGATGTTCACCAACTTGGTCCAAGGCCAAGAAGATTTGAAGAAGCTCATCAACAAGAAGAAGAAGGTTATTGGTCTCCTCAATATGGGTAGACGATACAAAGGGGTCAAAAGTGGTCGGTCGGATCGAGCTCTCGAAGGAAGTGTCCATACAGGGAGTACCAAGGGTGATGATGGTGACCGGCGTGAGCCAAAGAAATAAGGAGAGGACCGCTCGATTATAGCCGATACTCGTGAAGATGACAAGTACAAACAACTTGAAGACCGTCGAATCTTGTGGAAAACTGAAGATGTCAGGTGAACTTTGATGATCCGAGTCTGTTCTGGTGTTATGATTCCTCCCAAATTCAAAGTTCCTACTTTTGCCAAGTATGATGGCGTGTCTTGCCCTAAGTGCATTTGAAGTCCTATGTCGGAAGATCAATCCCCGATGAGAAAGTTGTGGATGCACTATTTTCAAGAGAGTTTGTCGGAACCCGTTGGAATGGTACTATCGGCTAGAGAATGACCGTATCCGTCGTGGAGTGATTTAGTGATGCTTTCTGAACGGTATGAGTACAATCTTTGAGTTGACACCCACTTGCATGCAACTACAAAGCATGTCTATGGGTTGCGACGAAGTTCAAGGTATGCTCGAAGTGGAGATCTAGCGGCGAGTTCAACCACCCTTGTCCAATAGGGAGTTGGTTGATATGTTCATGGGAACACAGGCCGTTCTTCAATCATCGATTGGAAATTCTTCATCGGATTCACCGAGGCGATATTGACGGTGACGCATTGCGGTATCAAGAGTGGGAAGATTCGGTAAAGTCATCCTCAAATCTTTGCGAAGAGATCCTTTGGTGCTAAGAAAGAAGCCAATCGTGTATGGGAAAAGTCGAGCCAAGACCGGCGTGCTCAATCTGTGGGGCGTTGTGATCTCGATCCTACATCAACACAACCTCGGTGAGACAACGTGCGTAGCGAAGCGCCCGACGGTTTACAAAGATCAACATGCCTTTGTCATGAAGCCTTGCAACACATGTTGAACGCGGTGATTACCTTGAGGATCCTCCTCAAAATGTCAACACTTCCTCTCCGAGATACAATCCTAATGCTAAGTGTGCTTACCATTCCAATAGCCGGACATAATGATGATTGTTGGGCTCGAAGAACAAGATTCAAGATATGATTGAAGCTAAGCGGTTGAATTTGATCCTCTGTTGAGACTCGAGCGTGATCAATGCGCCTATGCCTAATCATGACAAGAGTTCCAATCTTGTTGGTGGCGACACTTATATTTTCAACATAGATGACTTGACCATCCCTCTGATGACTGTTAAGAGGAACTTGCTGCAAGCCGGTGTCAATCCAGGATGCCTAGAGGATTGTCGTTGGTGCCCATCTGCGCCTGATGGTTGTGCTTGGTTGAGAAGACGTGTTCAGTGTATGATGGACAACCGTGAGATCTATTTACGAAACCACCGGTGCGGCGTGTGAAGATATGTCTAAGTTGAAGATCGAAGATATGAATGAAGCCGCACCACCTGTGTGGGATACCTTGGGGCAGCCAAGTGGAAAGTATGATTACATGGTGAAGTACACTGTCCCTGATAGCTACAAGATTCCTATTGAAGATGTTAAGGCGACCGGGTGGGGCGATGATTTCCCTGAAGACTATGCTAATGTTAACACTATAAGGATTTCCTCTGCTGATCCTGTGCCTAGGGTGGCACCTCTCATCATCACTTCTCCAAGACACATGCCATATTCCTCGACAAGGCTATCCCTTGGAATTATGGGCTGATGTTTACTATCATGGCGTCAAGCAAGACCCTCGACCATTGAAGATCTGCTGAAGCTTATTCCTGACGTTGACAACATCACCGGATCAAGCAAGGTGACGAGCCGGAAGAGTATTCTCTCAATCTCTCCTCCAAAGACAACTGCGACTCGGCTCGCGTTACATCTACTCAACCAATATCCCACTAGAGGAAAGAACCGATAACTCATCACTTCAACGAAGTACCAAAGGAAGTTCTTGAAGACACCTCCAAACAAGAAATGGAGAAATTACGAAGATTATCAAGAAGAGTGACTACAATGTTGTGGAGCAGTTGGGAAAGACTCCGTCCAAGATCTCCATGCTTGCTCTACTCTTGTGCTCCTAGGCTCATGCTAACGCCTTGGTAAAGTTTCTGAAGAATGCTCACGTACCGCAAGACACTACTACTGATCAATTCGAAGTTTGTATTGCTAGCTTGGCTGCCAACAACGACCTAGGCTTCTCTGATGCTGATTTGACTCCTTCCGGAAAGAAACACAACAAGGCCTTGCACATCTCTGTCGAATGCAAGGGCGTTACATTGTCTCATGTTTTAGTGGATACCGGTTCTGCTTTGAATATCCTACCGAAGACTGCTTTTGATCGGCTTGATGTCGAAGGGTTGGTTCTGAGACCCAGTGACATTATTGTGAGGGCTTTTGATGGTTCTAGCGAGCTTGGAACTCACTCTTCATTAAAGTCGGTTCCCGACTTTTGACTCCACCTTCTTTGTCATGGACATCCGTCCATCTTATTCTTACCTCTTGGGGCCCTTGGATACATGGGGCGGTATTACCACTACTGCATCGGCGAAGTACAGTGAAAGGAAGGTTGTCACGGTATGTGGTGAAGAAGAATATATGGTCATCACTAGTCATTCCGATACCTCGAGATGGAAGGTGAATTCTTTGAGACTCCCTGTCAAGCTTTTGAAACAATTCCCAGAGTCATGCCTGTTGACTCTCCGTCCTCTGAAGATGCTAAAGTTCCGCCTAGAATGGCCTCATTGAAAGATGCTCAAGCTCTTTGTTGAAGAAGGAAAGAGTACTATTTGGGTCGACTCACGATCTTCCTTTCAAATTTGACAAAGCTGGTTTAGGCTTCACCATCAAGGGTCAGAAGATGATACGCCGCGACGTGTGGCCAACTTCCTTTCCGCATCGGCCAGTGGAATCCATGCTATAGAAGGCGGCGACAACGGCTTCAACATCGACAAGTGGATCTTCCAACTCGGATCATGGGCTCGGCAATTGGAAGGCGAAGACGTCATACCAATCTCCTTTAGCCAGGAGTAATTGCTTTTGTTTTGTTTTGCTTTTCGTATTTCTTTATGTTTTGAACAATAAACTTTGAAAGCCTAGTGCCTTGCCGGCATCATGACTCGTTTGCGAGGTTATTATCTGTCGTTTATTTTCATTCAATAAATCGTTGGACTTTTGCATTCAATTGAGTTTTCTTTCTTTTGCTTTATCACCTTCAAAAGCTATGTGTTTCTTACACACCCGTGATACAACTGCGAATCACTCGAATCTAGTTAATATGACTATGCTAGTGCTAAATATGACTTCGACAATCCGATCTACCAAGCGAAGGCGAAAGTGAGGAAGATTGTGAAGTGCCAAGAGAACACCGGCCGACAAGAAGAAGCGAGTTATACAACCCACGAAGAGCGGGTTGAGGTTGTGAATTTGCTGCGAAGAGCGAAAAAGATCAAGATAGGAGGGTCTTGAGAGCGATGTCGAAAGGTTGGTTCGGATGCTACGAGATTATATTGAGGTTTTGCTTGGTCATACGAAGACATGCCGGGTTTGGACATTGATATTATGGTGCAGATTGCCGACTAAAGAAGGTTTTCTCGGTGAAGCAGAAGGTTAAATCGCATCGTCTGAGATATCGAGAAGATCAAAGCCGAAGTTATGAAGCGATTCAATGCGGTTTCTTATTTATTACTTCTTATCCACATGGGTTGCGAATGTGGTGCCCGTGCCTAAGAAGGATGGTAAAAATCTGAATGTGTGTGGATTACGAGAGATCGAACAAAGCGAGTCGAAAGCGATTTTCCACTTCCTCGTATATTGATGTTACGGTTGACAATACCGCTCGGCATAAGGTTTTCTCCTTCATGGATGGTTTCTCCGGTTACAATCGATTAAAATGGCTCCGAAGACATGGAAGACAACTTTTGTTACGGTGGGGCACTTTCGCTACAAAGTCATGCCGTTCGGATGAAGAAGCTGCGCCACTTATCGCGATGCCATGGTGGCATTATTTCATGACATGATTCATCACGAGATAGAGGTCTCGTCGGCGACATGATAGCTCGATCACGGTGAAGAAGAACATCTTGATCATTTTACGGACTGTTGACGGGTTGAAAAAGTATGAGACTAAGACTCAATCCTAACAAGTGCACCTTTGGGTCGGATCAGGTAAACTCCTAGGGTTTGTCGTCGATGGGAAAGGTATTGAAGTTGACCCGCCAAGGTTAAAGCTATTCAAGAAATGCCAGCTCCCTTGAGAAGGAAGTCGGAGGTTTCTTGGGCGACTAAACTACATTGCAGATTCATTGCACACACTACTTGTGAGCCAATCTTCAAGTTACTAAAGAAAGATCAAGTAGTGGAATGGAGCAGCGATTGCCGGATCGCTTTTGACAAAATCAAGGTACCTACAAAACCCTCGCATCCGATGCCGCTGCCGAAGAAGACCTCTTATCATGTACTTGGCGGTGTTAAAGAACTCAATGGGGTGTGTGTTGGGGCAACACGGCGAGTGCAGTCGAAAAGAGCATGCAATATACTACCTTAGCAAAAGTTTACGACGTGAAACAAGATACTCTGACTTGAGAAAACTTGCAACGCTTTGGCTTGGGCTGCTCGCCGATTAAGGCGTATATGTTGACTACTACCTTGTTGATTTCAAGATGGATCCGATAAAATACATATTTGAGAAACCAGCTCTCCGGAAGAATAGCAAGATGGCAAATGATCTTGACGAATATGACATCGACACTTCTCGAGCGATCAAAGGAAGTGTGGTAGCCGATCATTTGGCTCATCAAGCCGTAGATGACTATCGATCTGCGGTTAATTTCCGAGATGAAGATGTTTTACTAATTCTTGATTGCGAAGAACCGAGGCCAGACGAAGGACACGAACAAGGATCGATGGACCATGGTCTTTGATAGAGCCTCAAACGCGGCAATGGCATTGGCGCCATCATTGCATCCCCTGGCGGACATACTCCTTTCACGCTTGATTATGTTTGATTGCACCAACAACATGGCGAATACTGGCGTGCATCATGGGTATCATAGGCGCTATTGACTTAAGAATCAAGTTCTTACAAGTGTATGGAGACTCGACTTTGGTGATCGATCGGATAAAAGCGAGTGGGATACGAAGCATCCGAATCTCGTTCGTATCGAGCATGTTACGAGTTTGATCCCCTTGAAGAGATTACTTTTGATCACATTCCACGAGAAGAGAATCAGTTGGCAGACGCATTAGCTACTATGTCATCTATGTTCAAGGTCAGATGGGACAACGAGGCTCCCCAGATCATCATCGAGAGGTTTGATGAACCAGCATATTGTTATGAGCTTGACGCAGAAGAGAAACCTTGGTACTATGATGTGAAGAGATATCTTGAGACTCAGGAATATCCCACAGGGGCATCTGTTAATGATAAGAAGTTCATGAGAAGATTTGCATCCAAATTCTTCCTCAGCAACGGCATCTTATACAAACGCAACCACGACTTGTGCTTACTCATTGTGTAGACCTTAAAGACAATCGTATCATGGAAGAGTTACGAGGCGCATTTGGTACCCACTCCGATGGACACACCATGGCTAAGAAGATTTTGAGAGCGGGTTACTATTGGTCCACCATGGAAGCGATTGTCACCCTATGCTCGATCTTGTCACAAGTGCGGTTATGCGAGACAAAGTACCGTGCCTCCATACCTCGAATGTTTTAACTTCTCCTTGGCCTTTTGCAATGTGGGGCATTGACATGATTGGAGAAATTAAGCCCTGCTTCCAATGGACATCGTTTCATCCTTGTGGCAATTGATTACTTTACCAAGTGGGTAGAAGCGACCTCGTGCATACATTACCAAGAATGTTGGGCTCGATTCATCAAACATAATCTTATTTGTCGATGCGGCACTCCCGAAAGGATTATCACGGATAATGGTTCCAATCTCAACAATAAGATAATCACCGAACTCTACGCGATTCAAGATCAAGCATCCAACTCTTCACCTTATCGGCCTAAGATGAATGGCCGATGGAAGCCGCCAACAAGAACATTAAGAAGATTATCTGAGAAGATGGTGACTTACAAAGATTGGCATGAGATGTTACCATTCGCTCTTCATGGTTATCGCACTTCACGAACATCCAGAGGGCAACCCCATTCTCTCTCGTATCACGGTATGGAAGCCGTCTTACCCATCGAGGTTCGGATATCCTCAACCAAAGTCCTCCGGAGGCGAATTAGGAGAAAGGCGATTGGGTCCGACTCGCCTTGACCAGAATTAACTTGATCGATGAGAAGCGACTCGCGTCCATCGCCGCGGACGGATCTATCGAAGCGAATGATCGAGCATTTAACAAGAAGGTCGACCGCAGTCTACCAAGTCGGTGATCTAGTAGTCAGCGCATCATTCTTCCCCAGGTGATCCCGAGGGCAAATGGACTCCCACCTCGAGGGACCATTTGTAGTCAAGGCAGTATTTTTCGGCGGAGCTATGATACTTAGCACCATGGATGGCGAAGACTTCCACACCACTGAAGAGACATAGTCAAAAATACTACGCATAAAAGAGACCCGCTAGGTCGGTGGCTAGGCAAAAATAAGGGCATCTGGCGAACCAAAGGTTCGGGCAAAGTTAAGGATATATACAAAACATGTACACGGCCGTCGAAAACACGAAAAGCGGCTTGGGCAAAAAGGTATCATTGGTGAAAACCGAAAAGGCGTGGAGCAAAGTTAGGGATTTAAGCGTGCGACTATGTCGTCGGATCACCCACTTCGGACTACTATCGGCATTCAAGATTCAAATGGCAGAATCAATTCACTCGCTTTCTCGTGACAAGGAGATGAGATAGTTGAAATATATGAGTACTAGTATAGTTGGAACTTAACGAGATTGTTTCGCATAGCTTTTACCTTTCTTGTGTACAAACTACTTGGCCATCGCCACATTGCAAATAAATGCGAGTTCTTTCTCTTTACAATTTTCCTTTGTTGTCGTTTGCAATAAGTCCAACGTTTGCCTTGAATGATTATATGCATTTGACAATAAGAATCTAACATGAAACATACGAAAGTGAACATGCAAAAGTACTTACTACAGGCTCCAGGAGTTGGGATGACGACGAAAGTCACCAACACAGTTCCCCACAGAGCATGATCCCCACAAAGGTGTCACTCACAACATACCTTCCCCATCGGAATATACGTTAAGTCCCCGAGCAGTAATTCCACTCAACCGAGCAATGTTACATCAGTCTCCAAGCAGTAACACCTCATCCCCAGTCAAGGTATTCATCTCCAGCGGACATTTCTCAATCCTCCCCTTCTCCCGGCGCGGTATTGAACCAAGACTTGGTCGAGATAGTGCATCGGAGAAACATACCTTTTATTCCCCGGCCAGATTACAAGCGGGCTCCAGACTCTTCTAGCCGGTCTCTCGGCAACCATCAAATGCTCTCCGGTGAGATACACTAAATCCCCGTGGGCGCCTCTAAAAATCCTCAGCGGGTACATACAAGGTCCCCAGATCGCCTCCCGACTCTCCTCGGCGGGGTCTATGAGACCTCCAACAACGAGTTTCTCAATCTCTACCTTCCTCACAATATCTAGGTCCAAGACTTGGTTAGATAGTGCATCGGAGGAATCCAGGATATCTTTCCTCTCCTTCAAAAGCGGGATCTCACCTACTCGGTTCCCAAGCGAATCGGAAATCTTCAAACGAAACGGCGCATCTTACGCAAGATGGATATGTTTTGAAATATCACAACATTCATCATTCATACATTACTCATAAAGTCACATATATGCATATGTCATTCATATACACTATCATGCATCATACTTTGCATAAAACTATGAATATTCTATCAAAGTTTCTCTTGTTTTCTCCAAAAGCAGGTAACGATCGAGGTCGGACGGCTATGAGACCGCTGTCGAGGGATTAAGCCCGAATCGACGCCACTCTGGGATTGACCCGATGCGACCAGGTTACTATTTGGATAATCGGCGTTCGATTAATCGAATCTAGCGAATATCTTTGGCATCTTAAGTCTCGACTCTTGTCACATTTCTTCATCTTATATATGGTTAAAAATCAATGCGACCAATAACTTCATTCAAAGTGAACACGAAGTCTTCATCGACTCCCTCGAGAGGCATCTTAAGCCCGTCTCCATACTCTTTCCGGAAACATCTACGAGCCTAAGCGTCGGCTCACTTTCGGCCTCCTCTATCAATATCCGGGCACGGGCGTCGGCTCACTCCCGGCATGACCTTTCCGGATGACATCTTAGGTCCCGATCGGTTCTCCTATCAATAATCTCGAGTCTAGCGTCGACTCATTCACGGCTTCTCAAACGGCATCGTGAGGCGTTCCGCATCATTAGCCAATGCGAGTGCAAATTTTCAGGTGTATTCGAGTGTTCAATCATCTTACCTCCAGTCACGAAGACAAGCATGTCAATCTAACCTTCGATACAAGGCGATTGAGCGAGCAATTATACCCAAAATTTGCCCTCTCTATTCAAGAGATTTCATACACCCCTACTCAAGGATTCCTCAAGAGTTGATCAGACAAACTCTCTCCTAGGCAATCAACCCAAACTAGGGTTTGGTATCTGTCATACCCCAAATTTTGACCTAATATACCACCTTACATTTGCATCATCTACATAACTACATTTCAAGCAGGCATTGATCGAGTGTAGCATTCACAGGTCAAAATTAGGGTTTCATCAGATTTTCATCTGATTCAAGTGCTAACCAATTAGGGTTTGAGATTTTATCACTCCATTTGATCTATCTTGATCAAATCATCGATATCAATCCTCGGATATCCATTTTTCTCATAGATCAATCGAGGATCGACCAATTAGGGTTTTGGTCGAGCATAGGCATTCTCTGTTTTTTTAGCAGTAATTGACTTTTTTGGATAGAGATTGGTCATTATATCTTAGATACAACCTCTTGACCTAATTTCTGGATTCAAAACATCACAGAGGTTCACGAATTCATCGATCGATTTGAAGCGTCGATGAAATTTCATCTGCCTGAGAAAAGTCAAACTTTGACTTTTGGTCAAATTTTTCAAAACAAAACTTTTTCCATCATCAAAATACTTCAAATGATCCATCATGATCATAAAAAATCAAAGAATTTGGAAAAGTCAACAAAAAGTCAAAATTTCTATAACTTAGAAAAATTTCTAAGTGTTGAAATTTCACATTTTCAAACTTCAAGCCATTTTTCACCTAGTTCCAATTGGAATTTGAAAAACTCAAAACATGAAAGTTGTAGATCATGGAAAAATATTTCCAAAATGTCCAAGAACTCCAAAATCCATGGAGGCTAGCTATGTCTTTGAAATTGGAACATAAGGCTTCATGAAACTTAATTTTCAAAGTTCACAACTTCAAATTATAGGTCATTTTGCATTTCTTGTTCTAGAAGCTTTCCACCTTGCCAAATGACTCATCAAACTGATAAACATCAGTAAGTGATAATTGAGAGATTGGATCAAGTTGAATAATTTTGCACATGGTAAAAAGGAACTTCCTTTTCAAAAGCCAAAGACAATCTTGCCCTTAAGCAAGCTTTGAGTTACCAAATGCCATGTACTTCCTTGCCTAACAATTCAGAATTTTGGCCTATAAAAGGATCACCATTTCAAGAGAAATCAACACCAAAATTCCACAAATACAAGCTTTCTTGAAAATCAAGCAATTCATGTCAAATTGCCAAACATAGCATTTTCAAAAATCAGTTGGAAACATGATGAAAATTGGTGTCCAACATGTTCCATAATCATTAACAAACTCATTCAAAGCTTAAAATCAACATGTACTAAGCTAAAATTAGAAATCATTTTCATTTTTCAAACTTTCCAAAGCGCCATAAGCAATCAATTTAGACTTAGGCTTGTTTCCTTTGAGTTGTAAGCATCCTAACACAATCCATATGCATCATGGAGTTGATTCAAAACAAGAACAACAACCAGCTTAACCTCGATTTCGAGGTTGGCATTTTGAGCTTGTGCAGGTCGACTTACGTAGAACAATCCAAGCAATTCCGGGATGTGCAGACCATTCATACACCATCCATACATGCATTTGGTGCTCTAAGGATCGAGAAATCACATTGGAAGTGCTCTAGAAGCAGTTTCGATCTTCACTTTTCGGTATGAACACGAACTTGGTTCTCATAATCCTTTGATTCAATTGAGAAAAACTCTTGGCCATTTGTTTCTGCACTAATAACGAATGATAACCCTAAAAAAATCAAACAATCATGAACCACGATCATTTAATTTGAAAAATCAGTTTTAGGGTTCATACGTGTTCTTCGAATCAAAATCATTCTGGGTTTAAAATAAATAAAATTAACAGCTACTATCATATTCGTGGGGAAAAAACGATCAAGTTTGATTTTTGTTTCACTCAATTTGGTTGAGAAACAAAGATTTGAGCAAGGATTTAAGAAAGAAAATCAAACACAAACCCGAGAAAATTAGCGTGTTCTTGGTGTTCTTGAGTTTTGAAAATTCAAATAATCCAATATAATATTAGCGTGTTTTAATCCACCAACACATTCAAGCGCGTTGGCTCGATGTGTCCCAGCTTGCTCTTAGTCCTTTTGACGCGTCCACTCAAAGGTCATGGGTTCAAAACCAAGAAGACCATTTTTCATTCATTTTCACAAAACTTCCATATTTTCATGTTTTTATCAAACTTCAACAATTTTTTAACCAATCAAAACTTCTCATTTTGAGATGATTTTTGCACACTTGTCATTTAATACATATATTTTATGATTATGTCAAAAATCCAAAAATATTTTCATCGATTAAATTTTAATCGAGCAAAACCACGTTCGAACTTTTCAAACCTCCTTAAAAGGTGAATTTTCAAGTTTTGAAGTCCGATTCTTTTCAAAACTTCTCAAAATAAACTTAACATTTCAAAACATTTTCAAATCATTCTTCAAAACTTTTTCATCAAACTTGCATCTTTTACCATAATCGATCCAATTCAAAACGATAAAACTGAATTCGTTTCTTCTCGAATTTCTCGATCGATCATGGGCCTCCCTTATGGTGTAAGTCCCAACCCGTTATGTACATACTTAGCTTTATTTGTACATACTCAAATTATCATTGTTAATATTCAAACATAAACAAATTTCTTTCATTTGTTTTCATTCGTTTGTCTATACGCTGAATCCATTGGTTCTAAAGGAAGGTTTCTCCTGAGTAAAACTTCTTTCAAACCAATGGGCCTCCATCACGGTGTAAGTCCCATAACATTCTTTTATGTACATAATATTTCCTTGTACATATCAAAATTTTGTCATACATATTTTCAAACACTTTTTATCTGTACATAACACAGATACTTCTTTTCAAAACTTTTATCATACATATACGATACTTCTTTTTCAAAACTTTTATACATACATAATCTGATACTCTTTCTTTGAAAAATACTTTTCTGATAAACTTTGATCAATCATTTACTTTCATCTGTACATTTTACATGAATACCATTGGTATTGAAAGGAGCATTATTCCACATGAAGCGCTTTCAAATCAATGGGCCTCCCTTCGATGTAAGTCCCAACCCTCCTATGTACATCCATCTTTATGTACATAAAAACTTCGTTCGTGTACATATTCATTTCCTTGTACAGTTCAAACTTGTAAATAATCAAGTTACGCTCGTTTGAACGTTCGTTTCACGGACACTTGTTCATATTTCATGAAATAAACATCATGCATTATTTATATTTCCTTCATAAACTCCTGTGAATACATATCACACACACATTTATACAATTTGTCTAAAAATAACATAACAATTAGACTAATCAATAGGTTCCCCACGATTATAGCCTTCGCTTGGGCTTCATACAAGACAACTCATCACCAATTGAGTTTAGCCTCGCAGGCTTCATACAAGACAACTCATCACCAGTTGAGTTTAGCCTCGCTTGGGCTTCATACAAGATAACTTATCCCCACATGGGTCGGCCTTCTCTTGGGCTTTGTACAAAGAAACTCTCCCAATGAGTTAGCCTCGCTTAGGCCCGTATAAGACAACACTCCCCTGTTGAGTTAGCCTCCTCTTGGGCCGTTCAAAAGAACTCCTCATTGAGTTTAGCCTTCTCTTGGGCATCATACAATGAAAGACGGAAATCTCTTAACGACCTCCTCTTGGGCTTCCAATACAAAGAATCACCCGCGCTAAGATAGAACCCTGAAAGGATGGTTTCCCGGTGAAATCACTTTCAAATTCCCCAAAGAGTAAAATTTCCCGGTGAAATTGCTCTTATTCAGAAAAGGATGATTTCTCGGTGAAATCCCTTTCAAGCCAAAGACAGCCATACCCTATAGCTTCCTCTTGAGCTTCATACAAGGACCCTCGATGACCCTCGATGACCCTCGGAATGCCTCCTCTTGGGCTAACAATACAAGGACCCACGGGCTTCTTAAAAGCATCCCTTTAATCCAATCAATTTCTCCTTGAGATTTAGACATCTATCATCTCTATGGAAGAAGTATCTCATCTATCACATCACATACAGTCAAAACTTTTCAAACTTTTCAAACTTTTCAAACAAAAACATCTCTTAACGATGAGTAGTAGCGCTTGTACACTCAAGCAAAACACCCAATACTTACGGTTAAAAGATTCAATCATCTTTTCAAAACATCTTTCTTAAACATGTAAGTGGTAGCGCTTGTACACTCAAGCAAAACACCTAATACTTACGATGAAAGATTTTAATCAATCAAACTTTTCAAAATGTATGTGATGAAATAGATTAGATACATTTTCATTAAGATGACATTTATGCATCTCTTACTAACATCCGTTGCTTTCCACTAGCATAAGTGGGAACTACGATTGCTCGACTTTCTCAACATCCTTTTGAGAATACGTGAGCTGAGTCTCATCCTTGCCGAGCAAATTTCTATCTCCCTCGGACCAAACAAACCATAGAACCACAGTAGATCCGAGCTACAAATGCTGATTCCCACTAGGGGATATGTATGCGAGAAGATCCACGGATCTTTGCGAGCACAATAATAACAAAACCTAGAATCCCACATAATCTCTTGTTTCTTAAAATCCAAAGGAGAAACTTTCCCAATCATAGAAATAGCAATTAAAAACACAACATATCAAATGTATTCATATATAAAGCTGTAGATAACTACATATATTTAGGGTGCTCCATCTATTCCCTTTATATACAATCCCCTTACTAGAATCTCCCAATGCGTTATGTCTAGTTTGCGCTGAATTCGCATACCAATATCAATTGAGGGTATTTGACTTTCCCCTTTTCATAATCATTAAATCATCTTTCTTGTGTTGAAAATAATAAAGCTTGATGCTCATGGCATCTTTATAAACAAATCAAAGATTTAAATCGTTGCGTGCAGAAGATCCGAACTCACGTTCGCATCCTCATGCGCGTCACCTTTATGACGGGGAAAAATGGCGACTACTGGGGAAGCGCTGAAACTTTGATTTTTCAAAAAAAAAGCAGCGTTACTACGTCCGGAAACCACGAAGCTTTTTTGTTTTCAAAAAAAAAAGAAAGGGATAAGCTTTTCATATTTGCATATATCTGTTTTTCTTTATTGTGTGTTTGCGATTTCACTTGATGGAAAGAAATCCTAACCGGTTTAGAAACATTTTTAAATCTAGGTGGAGGTATTATCGTGGCGATTCAATGCTTTCGAAGTTAATATTTCCGCGATGGAGGTTGTCTTGAGGGTATTGTGTTTAAGCAAGTAATTGCGAGCATTGTATTTTCGGGAGAACTTAAGAAGAGTGGTGTAGAACAAAAACCATCACGGCCATTAGGATGTAGTGCGAGAGATTATTCGGGTGTAAGCCTAGAGTAATTGTCATGCGATACTACGATCGAGGCGAGTTTCTCTTGAAAATATTATTGGACCATCGGTATTCAACAAATCCAATAATGTTTTGAAGGAAGTGTTGAGCTGTATTATCGATAGAACCGATTCACGGATGAATAAGCCCTTAGAACTTAACCCGTTGATTCTTATCGTTGGCTTCATGCTCGTGACTTGACGCTTGCCGTGTGTATAACTACTAACCATGTTTGTTGCATTCATGCATTCATTCATTCATTCATAAAAACAAAAAAAAACCTTCTTCATTTTCTCATTTCCAAAGAATTTAAAGATGTTTTCTATGTAAAATATTTTAGGTTAGAGTGATGGATGTCGGAGGAAGATTCACCAAAGATACTGATTTTAGGATTCTGGCGTAGGAAAGTTGAAGAGTTAGCATCCTTGGTAGAAGATCCCTCGGATTTGAGAAGCTATGGAACTCTTTTAACTCTTTTGAGCTAACGTTGATGAAGGACTTCTCAAACTTTCGTTCGGTTCTGATCCGATCTATCATTGTTTCACTTTCCACGATTATCGATTGATGCCTACTTTGGAAGAGTATGCGCATATCCTAGGAATCTCGATGTCGGACAAAGTGCCTTTCAATGGTTTGGAAGCCATTCCTAAGTCACAAGTCATTGCAACAATGACTCATTTAAAGAAACACGAGATAGACAAAAACCTAACTACGGAGAAAACTCTTAGGACTAACTCAAAGTTCCTAATGGAGAAGGCTCTTAATTCTCGAAGCCGGTAGTATGGTAGCCTTTGAAGCTATTTTAGCTTTACTCCTCTATGGATTGGTGTTGTTTCCCAGCGTCCCAAATTCGTTGATATCAACGCCATAAGGATCTTCGATTGAAATCCTTTCCCACCACCTTGGTGATACGTCGTCTCTATTCATCATAGGAATCGTCAAGGAGCGGAACTATCGTGTGTTGTGTACCTCATTTTCAAATGGATTGTCTACTTTGCCTAAATCTCCTATCTTCGCGAAAAAAAGGCAGTGGCATTGGTCAAAAGACTCATGTCTCTTACAAGCGATATCCATTGGTATACCTTGGCAAACAATGAGATGGAAATCATTGAGAGCTGTGGAGAATTTGCCAGCGTACCTCTCATTGAGTACGAAAGGAGGAATCAACTACAACCCATTTCCTAGCAAAGCGTCATTTCGGATCATAAATTCGGTAAACCTCCGGTTTCTGGTGAAAGCTACTTCTATCATAAGGAAGGATTCCCAAGTTGAAGGCTAGGATGATCAAAGCTTGGCATCACATCAGAAGAAAGGAAAAGGTAAGGCAAATAATTGTGTAGCCATGAAACCTACACTTCTTGGATAAAGAAAAATGAAGGAATTTGAATGCCTTACGCTTATGAGGATCCCATGTTCTCGATCGCTTCCCGAATCAACAAATTTTCCCGTTGAAGTGTGGGAGAATACCAAGAAGCCTTGACCAAGGTAAGGTTTGAGAAGGAAGCTTTGGAAAGCAAATTCCTTAAGACTAACCTTGAGAATAAGAACTCGAAAGCAAGTCAAAGATCATGAAAAAGGCGCTCTACTTCGGGATGAATGGCTCATGGAAAAGATGAGAAGATTCGCGGAAGGATAGCGCCATCAAATCGTCAAGGAAAGGAAAAGAAGCTTGAAATGACAACAGCAAGCCCTCCCAGCGAGTGGAAAAGAGTCATTAAAGCTAAAAAGCCGAAAGCCAAACTAAAAGCTCACTATGGGAAGAAATCCACGAAAGTGCCATCAAGCCTTTGGATTGTCATCCAGCGAAGATATTTAATTAGTTTAATTTAGTTTGTAATTTTATCATTTATTGTATCATTTGTGAGCAATGCTCCAACAAAAACAATTGTTGTAATCTTCCTTCATTAATCAATAAAATTTGTGTTTTCCATCCAAATATTTACGAGAAATATCTCGTTTAGCGTAAATTCTTTGGAAATTTCTTTTCTTTACAATCATATTCATGCATCATACTTTGCATTTAAGTCTACCATCTAAGTCTAATCATTCCACGTTTATTGTCACTTTTCGAATAGAAAATTGTCAAAATGCGTCTTAGAGTTTCTCATTGCGTCCATGACCAACTCGACGTCGACACGGATCAAAAGAGAAAGTAATGGAGAATTTTGAGCAAGAAAACGTTGAACTCCGTAATCGTAACTACGCTACAAGAAGAAGTGGAAGACTCACATCTTTGGTCAACTACGCTTGCCACAACAAAATCGACAAAATCGAATGAGTCATAACCAAATAGCAACTTGAGAGGATACTACTACTCCGTTTAATTTATCGCGATCGATAGTTCACCTTTCGGCGGAGGAGCTATCCGTAGAATTCCTTTTAACTTCGGCCGGAGTTACGCCAACGACTTCTCAAACAATCTCGCTTGACATACCTACTGCGGCAAAACTACGCTTCACGTGGAATAACTTTCCACAAGTAACAATGTCGGTTTCTCGACGATCATGTTGAACTTCGGCTTCGTAGTGCACACTACATGACGAAAAGTTCATCACACTCGAGAAAATAACCGAACGGCTCGTGGTTCAATGGAAAATCTCCGAGAACAACTCCTCAAATGCAACTTGAGATAAAAAGCGATTCAAGGAAAGAATTGTTTGGGAAAAGCACCAGGATCTGCTTAGTCCCTCGTGTAAAAATACTGCGAAATTCAAAATCCGGATTTGAAAAGTACAAAGGAATTCTTGTCCTCGGAGTCATCTTACAATGTATGCTAGGAAAATGTCTCGTTACTGATGAGGATCATCATTTGTTAATTCATTACTTCGGGATAGTCTCACAGGTGCCGCCTTTGAAGTGGTACATGGGTTTAGACAACACGAATATCCAATCATTCAACGACTTAGGTAAAGCCTTCGTCGGCCAATACAAATTCAACTTGGATATGGCTCACATAGGATCAACTCCGTTCCATGTCTCAAAGGAAAGAGACATTCAAGGAATATCTTGCAACGATGGAAATTCTGCCCAAGTCGACCCGCCCTTGGAAGAAAAAGAGATGACTAAATTCTTGAATACTCTAAACTCATTCTATTATGAGCGAATGATCTCGCGCTCCGTGACTTCAGAAATGGTAAGCATGGGAATGCGACTAGAAAAAGATTCGGACAGAGCGTCAACAAAAAGTAGGATCTTCTAGTAATACCAAGAAAGTTGGAACCGATTTCCCAAAAAAAACATAGCAAAATGAACATCCAAAACCACGCAAGAATGTCATTCAACAACGGCAATGCCATAGCGCCCCAGCATCAACAACTCGAAATTGCTCCATAATTTCAACAAAATCAACAAACTCAACAACCTGCGTCAGCAAGACTCGGCGGTTTCACAACCGCCATAACGCCGGTCACTCGATTCGACAATTCCCATGCGTACAGAAACTTTACCTACGCGATAAAAAATATCTACAGCAAAATTTCCGGTCACAAAAACTACCATGGTAGTACAAAGGCGGCATATGCACCGCACCACCAAAACACAACCCGAGCATAAAGCATTTCATAGCATGCGCTCTGAAAATAGTAACTAATCTTCTTTCCCCGAAAACAAAATCCGAATGTACCGCATCCACTTCCCATTCATGAACACTCAAATCTAATGCTAAAAATACGAAGCAGTACCTTATCACAATATAACTTAGTCAAAAAACTTGGTACATCTTCATAGCATACAGTACCATAGCACCACTGCATATTATACGCTTGCTATATACACTCCAAAAATATTCATGGATGTCCCTACCATAAACGAAATATTCACATTTGTTAGATATTGGTGATTTACAAATCTCACAAAAATGACCATAGCGTAAATACAAGGCATTTCCGCATGAGCTTTTAGTCTCGAATATCGACTCGGAAATCCGAAGTAAGCGTTGTGATCCCTTATTTCAACATACAAAACACGTAAATAGCCTACGATGGTTCCAACATTCCAACATCTCCTTTGGTAATTTGCCCACAGTCTGTTAAAATGCAGTTACTACTAAACAATTCCACATTATAATACAACACTTGATAAAGGATGGAAAAAAACCGCCTACACCCGGCTAATGTCAATATGCAGCCAGGCAGCCGCGAAAGTAAACGATTCACGCTCCATACCACCAAAGCCGCCAGCTCACATTGTTACACCAGCAATGCCATCACCAAAATCACAGCATTCCCGCTTGCCAACTGGCACATTGCCCCACCAAAACCACATCAGCAAAAACTCCAACTAATCAATAAAGCCGCCAAACCAAGTAATGCAACTTCAAAAATTCCTATCATCTTTACTCATAACTAACTCACCGAAAGCTTTGATGAGAAGTACTAAACGAAACATGCCAATCACGATACAAAACCAGCCCAGAAAATATCTCCAACATAACAACTACTGCAACATCTGATTTTAGTGCAAAAACACGAAAAGAAAAATCACAACACCAGCACACATCGACGTCCAGTACGGCAATTCCACATCCAATATTGGTGGATACAATTACGTCTTTACGCATAATACCGCAACCGCTTCATTGCCAAAAGGCGCCAATGAAGTTCAACGACATCATAGTAAAGCTTTCGATGGATCGAGAAAGTCGGTTATTGAAGTTGATCTCCCATGACAATTGGCCCTCACACTTTCAAAATTCGTTCAAGTCATGGCCGTACGCTCTGTATAGTTGCTTGCTAGGAAGACCTTGGATCCCGATGCATGAGGCGTGCTTCTACTCTCCATCAGAAATTAAAATTCACAGTAAATGGAAAGTTGGTGACCATCGGTGAAACAAGCTTTACTTGTAAGTCATACATCCATTTCCTTCATCACGCTAATGACATTTGGCGCATCTCCAGAAAATCCGTTAGAAGATGAATCTACTAAAATAGATCATCTATCTCTTCGTATAAAAGTGGCACAAATGGTGAAAGATGGCAGCACTCGAGGATGGGGACAAGTTATCAAACACATCAAAATGAAAGCGAAAAGCGGACTCGGGTTCACACCGTAAATCTACAAAAACAAAGAAAGATGAAACCTTCCCAATCAGAAAGTATTTCCACAGTAGAAGGTTTTAAAACCTGTTCCACAGAGGGATTAATGTTGTAACCATTGAAGAGGTGAAGATGATCCATCGAATCAAAAAGTGGACACTTATTTGAATAGCCACAGTATGTGTCTCGAGAGGAATCATATACCGGTGATCAATTCAAAGACATGTCCTATGACAACATGAAAATCCACCAGTCCTGCGAAGTTTAAATACCTTGGAGAACCAATGGCAAATACAACTACATGGTGAAATACTCTCGCGACTCAAATCGGATTGAAGATATCCAACCACGGATAGGGGTGATGACTTTGACTACCCTATCATCGAAAAAGAATACTATCTTCTCAAACTAATCAACGGATCGAGTCCCAAATGAAGATCTCATTTCCTAACGTCTGTGGATTTCACCAAGCGGATCCAGTTACCACTACATCAACATGATCACGAAGATCAAGTATGATTCATACGATGCGAAAATGTCGGCGACAACGAATCTCTTCACTCAAAGGAAGGAGCATCCCGTATTCAACACAAAGATCAACGAAATACAAGGCTATCTCTCATACTTCCATCTGTTAATCAAGAAGATCGCTTTAGCAGCACCAAAGGCAAAGGCCATCGTTCGAGTCCTCAGCACCTTTCAGCCGACAATCAAAGTTTACTCAGGTTAAATGACGGAAAATTACCAGTACCTCGACTTCCAGGAGTTCGTCTATTGGAAACTTGTTGAAGTTAGGACTAATGTTCATAGCTCTAAGTAGTTTATCTTCTTTTTGTTTTGAACTCTCCTTAAAAGCGAAGATATTTTTATAGGGTTTAGCTTTTAATAATTTCTCTTTGTCTTGCCAAAGACAAATGAGTTTGTATTTTAGGGCCTTGTTCATATTGTGAAACATAAATAAAATACGTTGTTTTGTTTCCACTCTCTGTATTTATTTTCATTTTACCCTTTTGGAAATGATAATCCTAAAAAACAGTAATAAAAAAATCATAATGAAAAATTAATACTATGACACTTTCAAAAAATGATGATGATAAAAACTTTTTATCGAACATAAATCAAAATGCAGTTAAACAAATGGACAAACCATTGAAAGCGATAACTACGCTCTCTCTCAACTTTGAAATCCCTCTGAAGTTCTGAAGAAAGAAGTTGAAGAAAGATCCGGATGAAATTTCTAGACGCTAAAGCACGAGGAAAGGATCATTCAGCCTCACAAAGAACCTAGAAGTAATTAACTTGGGTTACGAGGAAGGCAAAAAAAGTAAATATCAGAGCTTCACTCAACAACGGTGTCAAAAGAAATGTAAGTCTTCTCAAAGAATACGTTGATGTATTTGCTTGGTCCTACCAGACATGCTGGGTTTGGATACCAGCATAGTAGAGCATCACTTGCCGTTAAAACCGAATGTCCCAATTAAAAAAAGCGAGGAGTTCATCACAAATGGTAGAAAATCAAAAGGAAGTTCAAAAAGCGACTCGATGGTTTCCTTGTCACTTCAGTATCCTCATTGGCTAGCCAACATAGTACCGTATCCAGAAAGATGGAAAGGTCGAATGTGTGTTGACTGAGATCACGAACAAAGCTAGTCAAAGCGATTTCCCACTTCCGCATATCGCATGCTAGTGGATAGTGCGCCAAATTCAACGTCTTTTCCTTCATGGATGGTTTCTCTGGTTATAATCGAATCAGAATGGCTCCCGAAGACATGAAAGACATCTTTCATCACGCCATGGGGCACCTTACGCTAAGGTAATGCCATTTGGATTAAAAATGCGGTAACTTACCGGAAGGCAATGACTACTCTTTCATGATATGATGCACAAAGATCGAGGTCTACGTGGGCGACATGATAGCAAAAGTCGACGAAGAGGAACATATAGACTAACTCTCTTAAAGTTGTTTCACGACTAAGGAATTTCAGCTCCACGAATCCTAACAAATGCACCTTTGGGGTAAGATCAGGAAAACTCCTAGGTTTCATCGTCAGTCAAAGAGGAATTGAAGTCGACCCTGACAAAGTCAAGGCTATTCAGGAAATGCCTACACCACATACGGAAAAGCAAGTAAGAGGATTTCTTGGACGGTTGAATTACATCTCGGTTATCTCTCGGATGGCTACTACATGTGGGCGATATTCAAACCTACGCAAAAGATCAAAAGGTAGTGTGGACGAAGATTGCCAAAGAGCATTCGACAGTATCAAGGAATACCTGTCAGAACCTCCAATACTGATCCCTCCAGTGGAAGGAAGACCATTGATCATTTACCTTACCGTACTAGAAGAGTCCATGGGCTGCGTACTTGGACAACAAGAAGGCAACCGTGGGAAGCATACCATCTACTACAGTAAAAATTCTGACGCGCCAAACTCGTTACTCCATGCTCGAAAAAACATCTGCGCGCTTTGGTATGGGCTTGGCGTCTTAATACATGATCAATCCACGACTTGGTTAATATCCAAAATGGATCCTATCAATACGTATTTGAAAAGCACTTATACTTGGAGAATCGCTCGATGCAAATGCTACTATCTGAATATGACATCAATACGCTCAAGCGGTTAAAAACATTCTACGATCACTTGCTTATCGGCCGCTCAACGAATACCAATCTCTCAAGTTTGATTTTCGACGAGGATGTTATATGAATGAAGATTGTGACGAACCACTTACGGAGAAGGACGAGATCGAGAATCGAATGGGGCTAGTCTTCGATGGAGCCGTAAATATTTTAGCAATGGAATTGGGGCGTCATCATTACTCGAGGGTTTCTCATATCCGTTTTCGCATGATTGCTATTTGATTGCACCAACAACGTAGCGAAATATGAAGCATGCATCATGGGTATCGAAGAAGCCATCGACTTGAGGATCAAGATCCTTGATATATATGGAACTCGACCCTTGTGATCAATCAAATCAAAGACAAGTATGAAACTCATCATCTTGGTCTAATTCCTTACGAAGATTATGCAAGGCGGTTGTTGACTTTCTTCACAAAGTTAAGCTGCATCATATCCTCGAGATCAAAATCGGATGGCGAGCGCCTTGATACTCTATCTTCCTATTCAAAGTCAATGAATTGAAATGATATGCCTAAATTACATCGAGCGCCTTGAAAGACTGCATATATATTTACAGCAGCGATCTTGACGATAAGCCGTGGTTCCACGACATCGCGTTTCCTTCAAACACGAGTACCCTCGGGCATCATACAAGGATAAGAAACTCTAAGGAGGCTTTCCGAAAATTTCTTCCTCGATGAAGATATTCTATACAAAAAAACTTGACATGGTTACGCTTTCGGATCGTCGGCGAACAAAAGCGAATACGATCATCCATGAAGTGCATGAAGGTCGCTGGAACCCATTCAAATGGGCATGCAATGTCCGAGAAAGATCTTAAAGCGAGGATACTATTGGATAACGATGGAATCGATTCTGCAAACACGTCAAAAGATGTCACAAGTGCCGGATCTACGAATAAGATCCATGTGCCTCAACTACTACTCAGCGTTCTCTTCTCCTTGCCTTTCTCCATGTGGGGCATTGACATGATTGGAATGATAGTTGAAAAGCGTCCGCGAACATCGCTTCATTCGGTGGCTTTACTTACACCAAGCAAATTCGCGGCATCTTACGCCAACGTCACAAGACAAGTGGTTGTGAGGTTCATCAAAAACAACCTCATTTCAAGTATGGAATTCATAAGATCATTAAACAACAAATCTAACAAAAAATGAAAGAAGCGTGGCAAAAGATTGAGCATCATAACTGCGTCCCCACCAGCAAAGATGACGCGCAAACGCTTGACAAAACATCAAAAATTGTTCGAGAAATGGTCATCACTAACGGCATGAAATCTGCCGCTGCATGGTACCACCTCCATCCGCACCAGCAAAAACTCCTCTCTACTCACGCGGCATGGGCGATTGCTCCCGTGAAGTTGAGATCCGTCGTCAATGAATTTCATGGAAAACTATTACTCCGAGCAAAAATAACCACGAATCTGACAATTGAAACAATGCGCACAACGCTACTGTGTCACGGACAACTCAAAGAAGAATGAAAACAAAAAGTCCGACCTCGTGCCAAAAAACGACCTCGTGCCAAATACTTTTCAAGCATTTCAAAAACACTCCAAATTACGAAGCCCACAACCGAAGCTTTCCACTGCACCTCCACAACCATGGACGGCGATGAACTCCGTTGCCACAGCGAATCTGGCCTTGATCAATACTTGTCTAAAAACAAAAGAACAACTCGGTAAGTCGAAAACCGAAAAAATGACTTAGGCAAAAATAGCGTCTCGTTGGATTGAAAACACGAAAAAGCCAATCCGAGGCAAAATTAGAGACAATAAGCGAGAATTATCACGATAGATCGAAAACACGAAAAGCGATCTGGCAAAAACAAGAGATACAAAGCGACAAAAGTAACTGCGGTCGTCGTATTTTGTCCATGAAAGAATCTTCCATCAACGGATCTTGAATCAACTCTTACGAAAGCAACAAACGGTTGGAATTGAGTTGTTAGGGATAGTAGTGGTTATTTGCTTTCAATGTAGCCTTTTCCTAACAAATTATCATTTCCAACTTTTGTAAATAGTTCATGGAATCACGCCTTTGGTGATTACCATTCTATTCAATAAATTTGAGCCTTGTGCCTTTTGTTTGCAATTCCTACTTTATTGTTTTTTGCAAAATAACGCTTTTATTGTGAAAATCACTTTTGAAACTAAAATGTTTTAAATGAATTTTTACTTCAAAATTTTAAACAAAAGCAAAATTTTCCTTTGAATTATGGACACGGAAATAACTTCGCCGTTTCTCCAAAGTGTTTGATCCCGATTAGGTCAGCCTTTCTCTGCGATCTTCTCCTCATCGAGAAATCATCGAAAGACGGTATTCTTCTCCATAAAGAAATCGGTCGAGTTGCCAATAGAATGACTTTCTCGGAAGTTTAAGCATGCAACTCTAATTCTTCATAGTGAATATACTTTCCATTGCAATTTTCACCAAGTATTTATTCGGTATGGCGCTGATCCTTTTCTCAAATATCCCTTTAGTGTTTTGTCAAGTATTGTTAGCATGCATATAACATTCATGACATTCATACATAATAGCATCATTCATTGCATTTTTGCATCTCTCAAAATGTTTGCTTCCAAATCAACGGTTATATATACTCATACAGTATATCATATCCCAACAGAATATCTCAAACAGAAAGATACTTTTTCTTTGTTTCCCCAACGGAGTATTCCCAAACAGAAAGGATATGTCTTCCTTTTTCCGGGCAAAGTCCCCAAGCAATGCATTTTCTTATCATCACATTCCCAGCTGAGATAATCTCATCAGGAACAATGTCTTGATTAACTTCTTTCTCTCCAGTTCATTCCTGGATAAGAACACTGTCTGTTACTCACAAAAGCTGAGTACACAGCAACCTATTTCAAAGATTTACCTTGTTATAGTTATCACTTCGCTGATAATTGGTAACATCTTCAAAACCCATTACCATAAACTATCACAGGGCTGATAATTGGTAATATCATCTTCACATCTTTTTGTTTTGACAGAAGGTAATCTTTTTGTTTCCAAAGCGAAACAAACATTCACATCTTTTGTGAATCATTCTCTCTCCAGCAGAGACGTCTTTACAATTTTCCCCTCACTGTGTCATTTCTTTGATATCCTTTGGGTAAAACTTTTTGCAATCATTTTGCATCATCCGCATCTTTTGGTATCTTAGGTCCAAATTTTGCGTGACGATATTTAAGTCTCTTTACACCTATCAAAACAAGATATTCATCTTCATCTCTCAGGTTAAAGAAACTTAAATAGGGGCATCTGTCATACCCCAAATTTTGACCTAATATACCACGCATTTGCATCATCATAACTAACATTTTCAGCATTGATCGAGTATAGCATTCACAGGTCAAAATTAGGGTTTCATCAGATTTTCATCTGATTCAAGTGCTAACCAATTAGGGTTTGAGATTTTCTCACTCCATTTGATCTATCTTGATCGAATCATCGATATCATCCTCGGATATCCATTTTCTCATAGATCGATGGGATCGACCAATTAGGGTTTTGGTCGAGCATAGGCATTCTCTTTTTTAGCGATAATTGACTTTTTGGATAGAGATTGGTCATTATATCTTAGATACAACATCTTGACCTAATTTACGGATTCAAAACATCCGCGAGGTTCACGAATTCATCGGTCGATTTGAAGCGTTTGATGAAATTTCATACGCGAGAAAAGTCAAACTTTGACTTTTGGTCAAATTTTCAAAACAAAACTTTTCCATCATCAAAATACTTCAAATGATCCATCATGATCATAAAAAATCAAAAGAATTTGGAAAAGTCAACAAAAGTCAAAATTTCATAACTTAGAAAATTTCTAAGTGTTGAAATTTCACATTTCAAACTTCAAGCCATTTTTCACCTAGTTCAATTGGAATTTGAAAAACTCAAAACATGAAAGTTGTAGATCATGGAAAAATATTTCCAAAATGTCCAAGAACTCCAAAATCCATGGAGGCTAGCTATGTCTTTGAAATTGGAACATAAGGCTTCATGAAACTTAATTTTCAAAGTTCACAACTTCAAATTATAGGTCATTTTGCATTTTCTTGTTCTAAGCTTTCCACCTTGCCAAAATGACTCATCAAACTGATAAACATCAGTAAGAGTGATAATTGAGAGATTGGATCAAGTTGAATAATTTTGCACATGGTAAAAGGAACTTCCTTTAAAAGCCAAAGGACAATCTTGCCTTAAGCAAGCTTTGAGTTACCAAATGCCATGTACTTCCTTGCCTAACAATTCAGACTTTTGGCCTATAAAGGATCACCATTTCAAGAGAAATCAACACCAAAATTCCACAAATACAAGCTTTCTTGAAAATCAAGCAATTCATGTCAAATTGCCAAACATAGCATTTCAAAATCGGGTTGGAAACATGATGAAAATTGGTGTCAACATGTTCCATAATCATTAACAAACTCATTCAAAGCTTAAAATCAACATGTACTAGCTAAAATCAGAAATCATTTTCATTTTCCAAACTTTCCAAACTGCCATAGCAATCGAATTTAGACTTGAAACATTTCCTTTGAGTTGTGAGCATCCTAACACATCCATATGCATCATGGAGTTGATTCAAAACAAGAACAACAACACATAGCTTGCTTAACCTCGATTTCGATTGGCATTTTGAGCTTGTGCAGGTCGACTTCGTAGAACAATCAAGCAATTCGGGATATGCGGACCATTATACCATCCATACATGCATTGGTGCTCTAAGGATCGAGAAATCATTTGGAAGTGCTCTAAACGAGTTTGATCTTCACTTTTCCGGTATGAACACGAACTTGGTTCTCATAATCCTTTGATTCATTGAGAAAAACTCTTGGCCATTTGTTTTTCTGCACTATAGCGAATGATAACCCTAAAAAATCAAACAATCATGAACCACGAATCATTTAATTTGAAAAAATCGGTTTTAGGGTTCTTCGTGTTCTTCGAATCAAAATCATTCAGGTTTAAAATAAATAAAATTAACAGCTACTATCATATTGGGGAAAAAGCGATCAAGTTTGATTTTATTTCACTCAATTTGGTTGAGAAACAAAGATTTGAGCAAGGATTTAAGCGAAAATCAAACACAAACCAGAAAATTAGCGCGTGTTCTTGGTGTTCTTGATTTTTGAAAATTCAAATAATCAATATAATATTAACGTGTGTTTTGATCCACTAACACATTCAAGCAGCGTTGGCTCGAGTGGTCCCTGGCTTGCTTATTAGTGCTTTTGACCGCGCGTCCACTCAAAGGTCATGGGTTCAAAACCATGAGACCATTTTTCATTCATTTTCTAAAACTTCCATATTTTCATGTTTTATCAAACTTCAACAATTTTTAATCAATCAAAACTTCTCATTTTGAGATGATTTTTGCACACTTGTCATTTACATATATTTTATGATTATGTCAAAAAATCCAAAAATATTTTCATCGATTAAATTTTAATCGGGCAAAGGCGTTCGAACTTTCAAACCTCCTTAAAGGTGAATTTTCAAGTTTTGAAGTCGATTCTTTTCAAAACTTCTCACAAATAAACTTAACATTTCAAAACATTTTCAAATCATTCTTCAAAACTTTTTCATCAAAACTTGCATCTTTACCATAATCGATCCAATTCAAGCGATAAAAAATTCGTTTCTTCTCGAATTTCTCGATCGATCATGGGCCTCCTATGGTTAAGTCGACCCTTTATGTACATACTTAGCTTTATTGTACATACTCAAATTATCATTGTTAATATTCAAACATAAATAAATTTCTTTCATTTGTTTTCATTCGTTTTATCATCTGAATCCATTGGTTCTAAAGGAAGGTTTCTCTGAGTAAAACTTCTTTCAAACCATGGGCCTCCATCACGGTGTAAGTCCCATAACATTCTTTTATGTACATAATATTTCCTTGTACATATCAAACTTTTGTCATACATCTTTTCAAACACTTTTATCATACATAACACGGATACTTCTTTTCAAAACTTTTTCATACATAACACGGATACTTCTTTTCAAAACTTTTATACGTACATATCTACGGATACTCTTTCTTTAGAAAATACTTTTCTGAATAAACTTTGATCAATCATTTCTGTTTCATCATACATTTTACACTGAATACCATTGGTATTGAAAGGAGCATTATTCCACTGTAGGCTTTCAAATCAATGGGCCTCCACTCGATTGTAAGTCTGACCCTCCTATGTACATCCATCTTTGTCTGTACATAAAAACTCGTTCGTGTACATATTCATTTCCTTGTACACAGTTCAAACTTGTAAATAATCAAGTTACGCTCGTTTCGAACGTTCGTTTCACAGACACTTGTTCATATCTCATGAAATAAACATCATGCATTGTTTATATTTCCTTCATAAACTCCTGTGAATACATATCACACACCTGCACTTTTGTTTATACAAACTATCTAAAAAATAACATAACAATTAGACTAATCAATAGGTTCCCCACAGTATAGCCTCCGCTTGGGCTTCATACAAGACAACTCATCACCAATTGAGTTTAGCCTCCGCTTGGGCTTCATACAAGACAACTCATCACCAGTTGAGTTTAGCCTCCTGGGCTTCATACAAGATAACTTATCGACTTAGGTTGACTTCTCTTGGGCTTTGTACAAAGAAACTCTCAACGAGTTTGCCTCGGCAAACCGTATAAGACAACACTCCCGTTGAGTTAGCCTCCTCTTGGGCTTCGTTCAAAGAACTCCTCATTGAGTTTAGCCTTCTCTTGGGCATCATACAATGAAAGAGGCGGAAATCTCTTAACACCTCCTCTTGGGCTTCAATACAAAATCACCCAGCGGCTAAGATAGAACCACGAAAGGATGGTTTCCAGTGAAATCACTTTCAAATTCCCAAAAAGAAAATTTCGGTGAAATTGCTCTATTAGAAAAGGATGATTTCTCGGTGAAATCCCTTTGAAGAAAACGACCATACCCTATAGCTTCCTCTTGAGCTTCATACAGGACCTCGATGACCCTCGAATGCCTCCTCTTGGGCTAACAATACAAGGACCCACGGGCTTCTTAAAAGCATCCTTTAATCGATCAATTTCTCCTTGAGATTTAGACATCTATCATCACTATGGAAGAATTATCTCATCATCACATCACATACGGTCAAAACTTTTCAAACTTTTCAAACTGTTTTCAAACAAAAACATCTCTTAACGTAAGTGGTAGCGCTTGTACACTCAAGCAAAACACCCAATACTTACAGTTAAAAGATTCAAACATCTTTTCAAAACATCTTTCTTAAACATGTAAGTGGTAGCGCTTGTACACTCGAGCAAAACACCTAATACTTACGATGAAAGATTTTAATCAATCAAACTTTTCAAAATGTATGTGATGACATAGATTAGATACATTTTTCATTAAGATGACATTTATGCATCTCTTACTAACATCCGTTGCTTTCCACTAGCATAAGTGGGAACTACGATTGCTCGACTTTCTCGACATCCTTGAGAATACGTGAAACCTGAGTCTCATCCTTGAGCAAATTTCTATCTCCTCAGACCAAACAAACCATAGAACCCTGCAGATCCGAGCTACAAATGCTCGATTCCCACTAGGGGATATGTATGCGAGAAGATCCACGGATCTTTGCGAGCCTGATAATAACAAAACCTAGAATCCCACATAATCTCTGTTTCTTAAAATCCAAGGAGAAACTTTCCCAATCATAGAAATAGCAATTAAAAACACACAACATATCAAATGTATTCATATATAAAGCTGTAGATAACTACATATATTTAGGGTGCTCCATCTATTCCTTTATATACCATCCTTTCAAGAATCTCCCGATGCGTTATATCTAGTTTGCGCTGAGTAGATTCACAACATACCAATATCAATTGAGTATTTCAGCTTTCCCCTTTTTCATAATCATTAAAATATCTTTCTTGTGTTGAAAATAATAAAGCTTGATGCTCGCCACATCTTTATAAACAAATCAAAGATTTAAATGCGTTGCGTGCAGGAAAGATAGAACTCACGTTCGCATCCGCATAAACACTACTTATGACATTATCTCTCAAGTCAAGATGGATTTCCAACATCTCCAATGGCTTTATGCCTCCTCATATGCTTCAAGATTCTCCATGTCAAGTTTCAAGCCTCCAAGTCAAGTTTCCTCGGTGATTGCTTTCAAATGGTTGAAAATCGGGTGTATTGGACAAAAAGTCAGCTGTGGTCAACATACAATCAAACTTCATAATTTTTGGTCATCCTCATTTTGAAGTTACATTCATCATTTGATCAAGGTTGATCATGATTCATCAAGAAAACTCAAGATTTGCTCAAAAGTCGAACTTTCTAAATTAGGGTTTCTAGTGAAAAGTCAAGCCGAACTTTGTTGATCATAACTTTCTCATACTTTCTCAAAGAAATTTTCCACAGCTCATTTTGAAGGAAATTCAATTCTCTACAACTTCATGTCTCACAAGAATGTCAAAAATGCTTCATTTGAGAGGTATAGCTCGAAACATTCAGGTCATTTCAAAGTCAACAAAAAGTCAACTTTTGTTTTGAAGATATATTGAGCATGGTAACTCCAATTGAGATGAAACCAAAGACATTGTTTGAGGACTCTTAGAGCTTTCCAAAAGTCCAAGAATACTCAAAAATGTGGAAAATTGAGCAAGATTCACCATCCACAAGTTGGGCGATTTTGAAAGAATGCACAAAGAGAGATACTTCAAAATCAAATCTTTTGCAAATGGGCCTACTTTTCTTCAACCTAACTTATTCCTCATGCAATTAAAGTATCAAGCCCATTGCCACGAATTTTTGATTTATTTTCTATTTAATTTGTAATTTATTCATTTAAATGCAAATTAAATTTGAAAGAATTATAAAATCAAAATTAATTGGAAGATTGATTTTATTTCTTCTTTGTGATCAATCAATACATTGAAAGCCACAAATTGAAATTGGATCAATATGGGAAGATTAGATTGAAATTTGACAAAATTTGAAGATTTGATTTTATGAAAATATCAAGATTGATTATCATTGATTATTGATCAATTCTTTCCAAATCAATCCAAATCCATCCAATATAAATATGTGATGCATACCACCGATTAGGGCAGAATTTTGACTCGAAGAACCCTTATTCAAGCTCAAAATCCGTGACCTTCAAGCAATTGGCAATCCTATTTCCAGCCGTTCTCAAGCAATTTTGTGGATTCCATTGCATTCCTTGGCATCTCCAGAGTCGATCCAGATACTCACTTCATTCAAAACCATCCAGAAACAAGAAATTCGAAATCGGTTTGCTCACACTTTTTCCAAATTCGATTTCTAACATTCATGCATTTTTAACACGATTTGTTGTTGTTTTTATGATCAGTGATAAGTTTGCAAGCGATACGGGTTGTTTGATTGCATTTCCATGGCCTGGAGCTCGATATGCCATAGTTAGGGTTTGTAACCTCGAATTAGGGCTTTGCTAAAACAGAAAAATTAGACCACGAGACTAGTACCAGTGAATTCGGAATGACGTTCTGAATCGAACCATGGCCTTGGAACTTATTTATATTATGTTTGCTTGATTTTTTAGATGCTTGGGGACGTAAGCGTCGAACAATGTTGAAGCCTTTAACTTCAATATTCAAATCGAAGATGAAGTACAGCGTGAAGGAGGAGGCAATGGAAACAACGTGTATTCCACTCACTTCGGTTTGACAGTGAAACCGCTTACTCAGTTGGTCAAAGCGTTGGTTTCAAAGTTTGAGTATCGGGTCCCGGTTCGAACCATCTTTGGGACCATTATTTTTACAAACTGACTTTTCTTCATATTTTTCTATTTTCCAATTTGTTTTAATATTTGCATGCTATTTTAATTAATTTCCACATTTTATTCTGCATTAAAAAATTATCAAAAAATATTTATTATTTTTATATTATATTCATAAAATCTTTATTTAATTTAATAAATTTAGAAATATCTTTTTGCATGCATATTTATTTTTATTTTTATTTTAGCATTTAATCATTGTAAATTAGTTTTTAATTACTAAAATGCATCTAAAAAATCCCAAAAAATTATTGTAGTATATTTATCTTATTTCTAGCATATATTAATTTTCTCATATAAAAATTGATATTTTTTCTAACACTTTCTCTGATTTCGATTTCATCATATTTTCCGATTTCTCGTTTGTTTCACAGGTTCATCCGATTCAGACGATTCTTCTGTTTTTATTATTTTTTTCAATAATGTAATTGCATATGGGTTGTAATAGTTTTAATTAGGATCTTTATTTTTGCATTTAATTATATGTTGCCCCAAAGCCATGTAATAAGCGTGGGTTTATCTTTCCGCACCTTTACATTTCTTTTACATTCCGCATTTTACTTTCCGCACCATTATCAATTGCTAGTAATTAGCGATGTATGGCAAGATAATAATGAAGCGTAGCCACTAACTTTCAAGATAACATGTTACGAAATCAACACACTTCTTCACACATGCACCTTTGGGTAATTTTTTCATGCAATTCAAAATGGTCATGTCCCTCGAACGTAGAGGTATTCTAGCACCGTTGCCTTCAAACAAATCATCATAGTCCCTTCGATACAAAGATCATAAGACCCACGATGTGCTTCCGAATACATGATCTTGACCCTCGATTAGCGCCTAGAAAAATGATGATAGTCCCTTCGAATGTGCTAGGATACTTCCTATGAGATGCCTTCTATGACCATCCGATGTCCCAGATGTCCGCTTACATCCAACGAATGGAGCTACCTACTAACTAATGGTATAGCTAGCGCTATTCTAAAGGCATAGAAGTATGAAAAATGACCAATTCGGTGGGTAAACAAGTCTTTTAGTTGCTTGCTCTATCAATGCTTTTCACACCACTTTTCAAAGTTCAAATTCTTTTCAAAACAAAAACATTTCCGAACACTTTATACACTCCTACATGAGTCATTACAAAGTCAAGCGAAATAACTTTTTCAAAACATCTTTGTCAAACACACAGAAAGCAATTTTAAAAAGTGATCTAGAGCAACTAAGAGCATTAGAATAAGCTGCGGATGGAAAGGGTGCTAATACCTTCCCTTTTCATAACCTTCTCCATGCTCGAGAATCTAACGAAGGTCTTTTCATTACTTTACCTTCCCTTAATTGGATAAAATAAAAGTCGTGGCGACTCTTGCTATCCGCATTTGGATACAAAATCCTACAAAGTCGGTTCACCGTGTTCACAGGTAACAACACATGTTTCAACTAGATTGTTTTGTAATGTTAGGAATAATGGTACGGAAGAGGTAGCGAAAGAGGCGATCGCTTTATTCTTTAAACCTTGGGAATGCTAGCTGGTGTGCTTGGAGAGGAATCAGTGGGGAGCTGTATTGTGATGGCGATAGACAATTGGGAAACTTTGAAGAACAATCCTCCATTATTCAAAGGCACTCATGATCCCGAAGGTGCTCAGAGATGGTTGAAGGAGATCGAGAGGATCTTCAGAGTAATTGACTGTGCTGAAGAGCTGAAGGTGAGATATGGTACTCACATGCTAGTAGATGAAACTGATGACTGGTGGGTTGCTACTAGGACAGAAATGGAGCAAGATGGTGTTGCACTAACTTGGGCTGTGTTCAAGAGAGCTTTTCTGAGGAGATACTTTCCTGAAGACATTCGAGGCAAGAAGGAGATTGAGTTTCTGGAGCTCAAGCAGGGAAACAAGACTGTGAGTGAGTATGCTTTTAAATTTACCGAGTTGGCGAAGTACTATGCTCATTATAACAACGATGCAGATGGAGAATTTTCCAAATGTATCAAGTTTGAGAATGGTCTTCGTGATGAGATTAAGCAGGGTATCAGGTATCAGCGTATCCGAAGGTTTTCTAATTTGGTAGACTGTAGTAGGATTCTAGAAGAGGATCTTGCTAATACTCGAACAAATGCTCGAGGGTATGTGGATCGTAAAGGAAAGCAACAGGTGGATTGTGGGAAAACTTATGATAAGAATAATCAGAGATCCGGTGGTTGGAAGAAGCCTAGTGAGGGAGATTCCGATTCTTCTATTAAGTGCTACAAGTGTGGTGAGACGGGACATCGTATGGTAGACTGCAAGAGTAATGATAGGAAGTGTTTCAAGTGTGGGAAACATGGGCATGTGGCCACTGATTGCAGAGTGAGAATGGTGACTTGTTACAATTGTGGCAAAGAAGGTCATACTAGTCCATGATGTACTAAGCCAAAGAAAGAACAAGCTTGGTGGTAAAGTGTTAGCTTTGTCGGGATCAAAGACTAAGCCAGGATGATCGGTTGATTAAAGGTACATGTTTTATTAATGGCATACCTTTGATTACGTTATTAATCTTGGAATGACACATTCTTTTATTGCTTTGGATTGTGCTAAAAGATTGAACTTGGATATTTCTAATATGGATGGAAGTATGGTTATTGATACTCCTGCGTCGGGTTCAGTGACTACTTCATATGTTTGTAGGAATTGTCCTATTGTGATTTTTGGTAGGGGTTTCGGTATGGATTTAGTGTGCCTACCGTTAGAACAACTTGATATCATCCTTGGAATGAGCGGATTGGACTTTAACCGGGTTCATATCAATTGTTTCGAAAACGGGTTATTTTTCTGATGAGGTTAGTGTTGAAGATGTGACTATGTTAGTTAAGCAGATGAGTTTAAATGATGGTGCTGTGGTGTTTATTTGTATTCTTCGACGGAGGTGAAGGAAAAGCTAAGAGTGATGAATTTCAGTGGTGAATGAATTTCCGTGTTTAGGAAGATGTTAGTGGTGCCACACGAGAGAGAAGTGGAATTTATTATAGATTTGATTCTTGGAACTAGTCCGGTGTTGATGGCGCCTTATCGCATGTCGATATCTGAACTGTCTGAATTGAAGAAGGGAGTTGGAAGAGTTACTTGAGAAAGTTTACTCGTTCTAGTGTTTTAAATGGGGTGTACGTGTTGTTGGTTAAGAAGAAAGAGGGTTCGATGAGGCTGTGTGTTAATTACAGGAGCGAGTTGAACAAAGTTACAATCAAGAATCGGTATCCATTTCCGAGTTGATGATTTGATGGATCAACTGGTTTAAGCGTGTGTATTACATTAAGATTTATTTAGGAATGCAGGTATCATCGATTCATGTGAAGGCAGAGGATATTGACGCATTTAGAGCGAGGTATGGACATTATGATTATTCATATGCCGTTTGGGTTACTAATGCACCTAATTTCTCATGGAGTATATGAATAAAATATTTCATCCGTATCTTGATAAGTTTGTGGTAGTCTTTATTGATGACATTACGATCTATTCAAAGAATGATGAAGAGCATGCAGAACATCTTAGGGTTGTATTGGAATTGTTGAAAGAGAAGAAGCTTTATGCGAAGTTGTCTAAGTGTGAGTTCTGGTTAAGTGAAGTAAGTTTTCTTGGTCATGTGATTTCCAAGAATGGCATTGTTGTTGATCCTATGAAGGTAAAATATAGGTATCTTAGTGGGAAACACAGAAGAATACGAAATCAAGTAGTTTTCTTGGTCTTGCAGGTTATTACAGAAAGTTCATTGAGGGATTTTCGAAGTTAGCTTTGCCGTTGACTAAGTTGACAAGAAAGGGTCAAGTGTTTGTTTGGGATTCTGAATGTGAGAAAGGATTCCAAGAGTTGAAGAAGAGGTTGACTAGTGCTGGATTGATTTTTCCAAATCCGCAGAACCTTTTGTTGTGTATTG
>CM038793.1:196710489-196765495 GCA_021764765.1 Vicia sativa | reverse complement strand
GACATTGGTAATTTTCTATTTTTGTGATTTGTATTTGAATTTTAAACATTTAATTCAAAAATAAATTATGTAAATATGAAAATTAGGCTATTTTTTCAATTAAGTTGATTTATATCTTTCTTAATGTCCAGAAAGCCCAATACACTTACCAAATTCGCGGCAAGCTATGGCATTGATGAGAAAATCATATTTTCAAGATTTGATTTTATTTTCAAAGAAAATATTTGCACATTGATTGAGCAATCTTTTTCCACTCTTTGCCATCCAAACTTCCTCTATAAATATCAAACAAAGATGTACAAACCCCGAGGAAACCCTAGCCCAAGAGAGAGTCCTTATGTTGTCAATTTTTTCCAAGAATTCTTGAAAATCAATTTCCGTGATCCAAATGCATTCCCAAATTGCTCCTGTTCATCCAATCCTCTTCCCGAGGTCTCCTGTGAGTCCAAAGCATCCCTTGCATCAAGCCAACTCCTCCCGAATCAAGCCTCCAACCCTCACCCTGTCATCACTTTATCAATTTCGATTTCCATATTACATGCATTGCTAATTGTTTTCATGAGTTTCTTTTGAGTTCGTGACATTCATTGGAGTGTTTGATGCATCACATGTGACTTTCCACGAAAACCCAAGCCACCATTGTTAGGTTTTTGTCAGGTGAGTTTCAAACTCAAAATCCGTGCCGATTCAAGGCAAGAGGACCTCACCATCGTGTTCGCAAGGTCCGATTTAGTCGATCCGCTTTTGTTTCGCTTCACTGATGCATTTTGCAGATTTCCTGTTGATGGGCAACGGAGACGATGACCGAGCCCTAGTCTTGCCGTGGACTCCTAAGGTCAAGGTTGACTGCGCAGCGCTGGCACAATGGCTTGCTATGATTCGTCTGCTCAAAACAATCTGGGCCCGCGTGTCGACTCACTTGAATTCAAATATCCATGACACGCTTCAATTTTATATGGGCCTGCTTTTCAAATTCCAAACACTTGATGCACGCTAGCTCATGGCAAAGGCATTGATCTCAAATTTCAACCAGTGACCTGCCTCGAGGCCACTGGGACCCTGTTTGCCTTTTCTTTCCAAACTTGCACTATTTTCCATATTTTCTATTTTCTAATTATTTAATATTTTCATTACATTTTAATTTTTTCATATTTTATTCGCATTAAAAAAACATCAAAAATTATTTTCTTTTTGCATTTATTTTCATAAAATTTTATTTAATTAATAAAATTAAAAATATATTTTTGCATGCATATTTATTTTTATTTATATTTTTGCATTTAATTCACTTTTTAATTGCATTTTAATTATTAAATCTTTCTAAAAAATCCCAAAAATTATTTTAGCTTATTTATCTTATTTCCAAGATATATTAATTTTCTCATATTAAAATTTGCATTTTTCTAACATTTTTCTTATTTCGATTCCATCATATTTTTCGATTTCTCGCTTGTTTACAAAAGTTAACCGATTCGTATTTATTCTTCCGCTTTTATCTTATTTTTCAATAATGTAATTGTATATGGGTTGTAATAGTTTTAATTAGGATTTTATTTTCCGATTTCAAATTATGTATCTGCCCAAAGCCATGTAATAGCGTAGGGTTTTACTTTCCGCACCTTTACATTTCCGCTTACATTCCGCATTTTGATTTCGCACCCTATAAACTCGTTAGTAATTAGGCGGTATGGCAAGATAATAATGAACATAGCCCACTAATCTTCAAGATAACATATTCGAATCAACACACTTCTATCACACGCACCCTTTAGGTAATTCTCTCGATGCCTTTCGATTTCAAAATGGTCATGTCCCTCGAACGTAGAGGTATTCTAGCACCGCTGCTTCCAAACAAATCATCATAGTCCCTTCGATACAAAGATCATAAGACCACGATGTCGCCTCCGAATACATGATCTTGACCCTCGATTGTCGCTACGAAAAATGATGATAGTCCCTTCAATGTGCTAGATACTTCCTACAAGTTGTCATGACCATCCGATGTCCCTTCGAATGTCCCGCTTACATCCAACTAATGGAGCTACCTACTAACTAATGGTATGGCTAGCTATTCTAAAGGAATGTAGAAGTACAACAAACGACCAATTTCGGTAGGTATAAGATCCTTTAGTTGCTTGCTCTATCAAAATGCTTTTCACACCACACACTCTTTTCAAAGTTCAAACTCTTTTCAAAAACAAAACATTCCTAACACTTTGTATACATTCCTACATGAATCATTACAAAGTCAAAGCGAAATGTTCTTTCAAAACATCTTTGTCAAACACATGTAAAGCAATTTTAAAAAGTGATCTAGAGCAACTAGCTCACAGATAACTACGGATGGAGGGGTGCTAATACCTTCCTTTTCATAACCATTCTCCTAATCTAATCTAACGAAGGTCTTTTTCTACTTTTACCTTCCCTTAATGGATAAAAATAAAAGTCGGTGGCGACTCTTGCTATCCGCACATTTGGATACAAAAAATCCAATAAGTCGGGCCTTCATCAGACATAATGAAAAGTAATTTTAAACCATTTCGATCTGTTCATCACGATATAGTTTACCAAACTGGTTTGCTAAAGTGAGATTAAGAAACTTCATCAGTGGAGGAGCTAGGAATTTAAACCTAATTAAGTTATCGAAACGAAGCTCACCCATGTACCCACCCTCCTCCGCTATCTGCATCCTTGACTTTTAGGATAGTACTTATAATACCTCTTCATCTTCCGGAGGAACGATCACCCTATATTCTTTGACATAACCATTATTGTGCTTATACCGGGTAGGGAACATATATCCCCGATTCTCAAGACCATTCAAGCATTATGACTTTCGAATGCGGCTAGCTTCTCCAAGTTTATTAGTCACTATCACAATCAAGGTGATAAAGTATCGATTTAGCATATTGCCTTCCTCACCCTTGGTTATCAAAATATGTATTTGGCAGGTCACTACAAGTAGCCAGAGGTTTATTCCAGCAAGAGATTTACACGAAACAGAGAGAATTTGCATGAGTGAGCTATTACCGTTGATTCTATGAAAGTTTGAGATCATTGCTTCGAGCCCCAAATCTCATACTCCTAAGAATATCTGCTAATGGTCCCTTCTCGTTGCTCCAGCTATGGATAAATTCCATGTTCGAATCTTCACTCTCCACCGATACCATTGTTGAGCAAGATCCATAAATAGCTATCAATGTTGAAGGCACAAGGCTAAGGAGATTGACTCAAGGATGATAAGGCTGATTTCGTGTTCTATTCTCACAATATATCATGCTCTTCTCCAAAAAGCATAAGTCGAAGAGACTATGGCACCTTCTTTCGAGGACTCATGGACCATCATGGTTCACAATGTCCCTTTCAGAGGCTGCTAAGAGTAAAGAGATCCAAGAGCTCTGGAAAGCCTTCTTGCTCCCAAGACTAATATCCTCAAGAATCACTCCGACCAAAAACCAAATCCTTCTGTTTGCCTATCAACCCAACTTCGTTTCGAGACAATTTGGTTTATGTCAGCTAATCCCTGAACCCCTTTTTCAAACTCAAAGCGCTATTACCTCCTACGAACCTTCAAGGCCGTAAGCCAAACCTGCAAAGTGAACAATATCAAGAATTTTCCCAGTTCGAATTAATTTCTTTTGAACCAACTCATTTTTCATCAAAGAGTTTTCTGGACTGGTGGGCTAAATTCTACCAGAATTATATGTTTGATACTCTCACCATCCAAAAGAAACTGACCGCTATGCTCGGAGCAGTACACAAAAAGAAAGGTATGTTCACTCATGCTCAAGAGATTAAAGCTTTTCATTACTTTCAAACAACTTATGATCCCACACGCTTGAGTCCATAAAGATATCGAGCGTCCCAAACCTTGAAGGAAAAATTTAAAGAAAATTCTCTAAGTTCGTGACTTCCTTCAGGTTGTCACCGAGGATAGGTATAGGTTGGCATTCAATGCATCCACCTAAGTTTCCCAAACTACCTACCTCGTAACCGGCTCGCTTGGTTTCCCATACCCTTGGTGGTTAACTTGCAAAGAGATGTTCAAGTATCGATCTCAAAAGAAACTAAAGCCATCTCGAGACTGTGACATGGGCTCCTGACATCGGCTCCATAACCTCAGCATCTTCGCTATGACCTTTCTCGCCATGTCGATTCTTTCTTAATGAAGGCGCAAAGTAATGCTTGGGAAATCCCCAAATAATTCTCACTTTCTTTATTTTATTTATTACTTGTTTCGATTTTCAGCCGTTAGAATCAAGACCGGCCAGACTACAAGGAGGGAAGCAGCTCAACAAACCATCGAAACCAATGATGATGTGCCCGAGCAACTCCAACAATTACCCCTGTAACAACAACAACAACAAACACCATTGCTCCAACTCTAACCATTTCTCCAACTCCAACAATCTGCTCCGACCAAAGAATTGCTCCCGACCCCAAAAAGTAAACGGTTTATTCCGGTATTTCTAATAAGCTTAAATTTATGATTGAAGTCAAACTTATGTTTGTACCATTTTAGACTAGTAAACCCAACCAACTACTCCCAAAAGGCGAAGCCTAGTACTAGTGGGAAGACTCTCAAAACCGGGAAAGCTCACCAACGGCTTCAAGAAGAAGCAAAAGAAAGACATTTCAAAGGACACTAACGTCTTCGGACTTGATTCCGTGGATGTTGCCCTTCCAAAATCCAAAATCCACCGACCTCCAATGTAATGTTGGAACATATAGACAAAGAATATATCTTCGCATAATCCAGGTAAACTGACTTTGAATTTTAACAAAGATAGTTATTTGTACCTTAGTGCAAGTTTCTAATCTTTCTTTATTTATGTAGGATGATTCAACTCCAGTCTCGGCTACTTCGACTCCCCCCACAAATAGCGCTCCGATCCACTCTTCCTCATGGAGATTCAAGTAACTGCGTAATAAAGGTCTCCATGGCGGTTCCAACTGGGGCTTCTGAACAGCCAGATGACCAAGGCACTTCGCCTCCTCTTAAGGAAACAAATGAACCAACACCCGTGGTCGCTGAGGAGGTGCCTCCAGAAACTTCTCAACAAAAATCTCCTCTCGAAATCCCTCAAGAGAGTAAAAAGGCAACTCAAGCTGAAGAGGAAGAAGCCAATGTCTCTCAAGAGAGCGAAGATTCTAGCGAGGAAGGATCTGAGGACGAAAAGAGAAGGAGACAAGATGGTCTGGATCAAGGAACGGAGTCTGATAATCACAGTAACAAAAACGATGACATCGAAGTAGTGGATCTAGTTGGTGATGAAGAAGATGATGAGGAAGACAATAGTGAAGGTGATGGTGCTCCTACCAATGAGCCAATGGAAGTTGAAATGGATGTGACTCCATTGCGCATGGAACTCCCTGAGTCCTCTCAGCATCGAACAGCTGAAGAAGAGTTAGCCCTTTTGAAACGAACTGACCCTATTGGGTACATGAAGGCTAAACTGGCTCAAAGAGATACTCCTCTTCCCAAGGCTGGTGTTGGTTCATTTGCTGATTCAATGCCTTCTGATGATAGGGTTGTACTTCTTCACAAGATTAGGAAAACAATCCTGGATGTGGATTTATTTGAAGTACTCAAGAAAGACAAGACAACCTCGCTTTATCGAAGGACTTCTCAACCAAGTCAACTCACCAACTGTTCTCTGGAGGTTAGCACCATTCTTTTCGAACTTCAATCTTTAATTGACAATGTGACTGGGTGTTTCCTCCAAGATGAATCTGCTACCAATAAGGTTCAAGAGAAGCGAGCTGCAATGGACGTTGCTTATGAGCACGCTTCGAAGCTTTCTAAAGAAGCTGAAGAGCACGCCACGTATATCCAGCAAGCTAAAGCTGATTATGACCTTCGAACTCAATCCATCCTTCTCCGGGAGAAAGATTCTAGAACTTCAAAGTAAAATTAAGGAGGCCCATCAACAAAGTATATGAAACCAACACTTTTGGCAATCGATTCAAGAGCTCCTTAATAAAGGACTTGCAGAGACTGAAGCAGCTGAGCAATTTAAGGGTGAAGTTGCTATCCTAGAAGGAGCCAAGCTCTTTACTCAACAAAGACTTGAGTCTTATCTGAGTATCTTCGATCGATTAAGGAACAATACCCATTTTTGAAATTTGTTTGTTTAATGAATCTTGTATTTCAATGTTTGTTTGTAACACTTTTAAACAACGCCATTTTGGCAAGTTAAATCACTATTTTGGCATTTCTTTACATTATTATGATTATTGTTAGTATTCAAATCTCCCGCAGCGTGGCTTATATTTCTTTAAATATTTCCCATTTACCTTTAGGATCTCTTATCATCTCGCCAACTCTTCGATTCAGACGCATTATTTGAAAAGGTTTTCATTATCGAAAAGGTCCTTCCCAATGAGGTGACCATTTACCTAATGCTTTATTCTTTTGTCCATGTGGGCATATAACTTTCCAAACTAAGTCATTAGCAATGAATATTTTACCTTTTACCTTTTGTTATATGCCTGGCTACTCTTTCCTTTTGCCTCATCAGATTTCCAATGTAATCTAACTTCATCCAATTCGACTAATTCATTCATCATCATTTCAATATAAAGAAGATGGGATTTCATTTTGTCTTTGAATTCGAACCGATTGTAGATGAATTTCCACCGTAAGACTCGCATCATGACCAAATGTTAGTTGAAAGGTGTAGTGTTAGTAGCCTCCTTAGAGATGTTCTATGCCCATAGTATTTGGTCTAAAGTCTATGCCAATTTCTTGGTTTTTACCAACATGTTTCTTTATCAAACCTATTATTACTTTATTGGTCGCTTCGACCGACCATTTGCTTGAGCATAGTATGGTGTTGATGTTAGTAATTTAAACCCCATTTCTTGGGCAAACTCTTGCATCTTTCTACCAGAAATACAGTAACCTTGGTTTGTGGTTATGCTCTCTCGAACCAACCTATAGATAATTTGTTTCAGATGAACTCAATAATAGCCTCTGGTCTACAACTATTAATGGTATTGTCTCGATCCACTTGGTAAAGTAGTCTATTCCACCAAGATATATTTTCCGACCTTTAGATGAAGCAGGATTGATTTCTCCTATTAAATCTAATGCCCATCCTCTAAAGGGCCATGGTTTAATGATCGAATGCAACTCACTTGGTGAGCATGTGAATCCTCGCATGTTTCCGGCATTCTTCACACCCTTTAGCAAAATCTATACAATCTTTGAGCATACTGGGCCAGTACATCCCATATCGAAATAGCAACCATTTCATTCTATGGCCTGCTTGATGTGCCCCACATGCCCCATTGTGGACTTGATAATGCTAAATATGCTCACTTTCTCCTAAGCATTTAAGTAATACGCCTTCGGTCTTTTTGAACAATTCATTTCCATGAGGACATATGATAATGCTCTATATTTTATTTTTCCTCACAACATTTAATGTTGGATTTTTAAGTATGCTATTAATGGACTTCACCAATCAGATTCCGATAAGGTATTTATGGCTAATACTTCAATCCATCTTTATCACCACATCCCAATTTAATATTTTCTAGATGATGGTATGAGTCCGTAGCCATAACCCTACCTCTAATTTCGACCAAATCCTCCAAATTTTTGGGTAACTCTATACCCAAGCCAATTGCTAAGTCATTTGCTTCTTGATTTTCTATTCGTATATGTTGAATATCCATGTATTCGAATTTCTTGAGTAGCCTATTAACTATGACAAAGTATGTCAATTTCCTTTATGCATTTATATTCCTTTGTTATCTCGCTTGACCACTAACTCAATCACCTTTAATTTCGACTCTAGTTCCCCCAATTCCAACAAAGCTTCAAGTCCAACAATGAGCACTTCAGATTCAATTTTCTTGTTCGAGCAACGAGGACCAGCCTAACTTATACTTGAATTTTGTGGAATTCTCTCAGAGAAATTATGAGAACTCCAACACCATCGCCTCTCTCGTGGGTCGAACCATCAAAGTATAGTCAAGGTAGCATTTCGACAACCCATGACAGCTTTTCGACCAATGAATGGTCCACAATCAGAATTACTTGACCTTTCATGCTCTTAAAGGCATGAAAGTCAAAGAATATTCAAGCAAAGCCCATTTACCAACTCGCTATGCATTATTGGTTTTGAAAGCATGTGTTTGATAACATCGAAATGAGATGAAACATAGACATCAATGTGTTTTATATAATACTTAAGTTTCATACAAGAAAGTATAAACAAAGACACAACTTTTCTATATTACTATATCTAGTTTCATCCAAGACCCTACTTAAATAATATATAGCTCTTTCGATGCCATACTATCTTCTTGTACTAACATACTACCTATAGTAAATTGAAACAGATATGTAGAATCTCATGGGCTCTCCCCCCATGAAGGTGGAGACAAGATAGAGTCGAGAGAGATATTCTTTAATCTTGTCGAAGGTTTCTGATGTGCTCTCGTTCCATTCAAGGCTTGGCCTTGCTTAAACGAAGTAGTGGAGAGAAAGCTTGAGTTTTCCCACTTAGATTCAAATGAACCTTCTCGAGAAAATTAATCTTCCAACAGATTGCAACTCCCTTCGATGTAGGCTTTAGTCTCCATAATGGCGTGGTCTTATTCCGTTGATTTCGATTCCTTTTTGTGAACCACAAAGCCTGTGAAATCTCCATAAAAAAATGCACATTTAAGGGGGTTCATTTTAAGCCATATTTCCTCATTTTGAATGATTGGCTCAAATGAGTGGTCTCTAGAGATAGATTTGATGACTATATCATCAATATACACCGCATAAATGTCTCAATAAAATCATGAAAATGGAATTCATTGCTTTGGTAAGTTACCCCAGCATTTTTTAAACCAAAAGGCATCACTACCCATTCATAGGTGCCTAAGGCTCCGGGCAACGAAATGTCGCCTTAGCAACATCTTCTTCAAGAATAAAGATCAATAAACCGAGTATCCATCTAGCATACTTAGGTATTCAACTCAAGCAGAGTCTATTAAATATATTCACAAGCATAGAGTATTGATCTTTGGGGTTGCAGATTTAAACCCTAAAGTCTATGCATATTCCTTGAGAACCATTTTTCTTAATAATGGTACTATATTTGCTAACCATTCGACATACTTGTGGTTCGATGAATTTGCAACGCAAGAACCTTCTCGACCTCGCCTTTGATCTTTGGAGCACTGGCCGCGAATCTCCCGGGAGTTTGCTTGATGGGCTTCGCCATCCTTAATTGGAAGTCCTGCTCCACTAACTCTCTTCAAACCTGCATTTTCATAATCCCACGCAAATGACCTTGTTTTTCTTGAGGACTTGATTACCTCTTGCCCGAAACTTCAATGAGTTTTGCTTATATTATTCTCCTTTGTACATCATCTCATTCTCTCGAGCGGATCCTGTACACATTTCACCAGTTGGTAGGATCCTTCTCAAGCCCAAGGGTTCTTTGTCATATATGGCATCAAGCCTTGATCTATTTCGTTTTCTTCACAGTGAATCTTTCGAACCATTCCTTTACTTCATTTACTTCAACTATATTATGTGCCTCACTGTCCGCTTTCCATTCTACCCATATAGGCCAAATCCTTTCAAAGAAGGAGGACCCAATCATGGAGGGTTGTCGAACTCCCACCGATGGCTGCCTTTTATAAGTGTCTTCACTCTTCGTCCCCCTTAATTATTTTCCTATCCCATACATGCCATCATGGCATAGGGTCATATAGTAATGTGCATCCCTTGTTTCATTCGTCGGTCACTTGGGGTGCAGAGGGCTATCGTGCTGTGTACTTGTCATAATTCCTTTGTCGACCAAATTGACTGTTGTCATGAAGTAACTCCGGTCCGCTGATATTCTCCACTATACCATCTTCTAACCAGCCGTCAGTGCATTGACGAAGGAACTGCCTCCTATGCCATGAATCCACCTCTTCCTAGTAGCAAGTTATAATTGGCCTCGCTCGATCACCATGAACATGGTGGGCCTGCAGCTCGATCCAACGTTAAATCCACTTGCACCACTCCTAACGCTTGGACCCACTCCCTTCATAGTTGGATGACCATGTTGTGTGGTTTGACATCACCTCTTGAATTCCTAATTTTTTCATGAATTGAGGCATTAGATTAATGCAGCAGCCTCCATCCACTAAGCCCGCTCTCGACCGGGCCGTTATCCATTATAGTAGCACACCGGTCTCGTGCTTCATCAAGTCTATGGTATCCTCTTTCTCATGCTCGATTTTGGTCTCTTGGCAACCTTCATGGTAGACAGATACCACGCTGCGCTTTTAAATTGAGTGATGACCCTCCCATTCAAGTTATCTCACAAGATATCCTCGCCTTCTTCCGGAATTGGAGTGTATTCTTTCGATTCATCCGTTGTGTTTCGAGAAAAGTCTCCTACTAACCGAGGTTTATCTTCAGTTGATTGTTTGTTGTAATGGCTTGTTGGTACTTGACACTTCCTTATTGCTGGTCGAACCGCCTTTATCTCAAGGCTTCTCTCTCACTTTCGAATTCGCTATTGCCTTCGCCATTGTGATCTAGTCATGGGGTTTTCCCTTTGTAATTCTCTAGTCTCATTTCTTCCTTCTTTGCAGTGTTAAACCGCCCATACACCATGGCGTATGCATTTCGCTCATTGCCTTTCCATTTATCTTCCCTTTATTGGTCTTGACTTGCAGCCACTTATCCGTTGGTACTGCGGATCTTGAATGTCACCCTTCGAGCACCTCTTGTGTGGACTATCAGCTTGGGCTGAGTATGACATTCCTCGTTGTGACTCATCCGCCAACCTCCTTGTGATTCCAAAGATGGGGCGGGAATAGTTTTGAACGCTCCAGCTATGTTCGATCATATGTTGCTGAGCACCTTGGGCAACTGTGCACTTGGTCCCCTTTGTGACAAATGAACTACTTAACTCCAACAAACTTTCCCTGTGTCTAGGTAGCATCTAAATAATTGGTTGTCTTGGCGCCAATTTACCCGCCTCGAGCCCGTCTCCTTTCGAACTCCGAAGAATCCTTCAGGCATATGATGCTGCATCTAGACAAAGCATCATTTCAACATTTCTTTATGGCAAGATGAGATATTCTTTGAGGTCGGTGTCCGCAAAGATGCCATCCTCCATTTTGTTTTTCTTTTCGAGGTATCTTTCCATTTCTCGCATCTCGAATGTGGTCTCTCCAAATCCACCATATTGACATCCACATCTTCACCTTTTTCATCATCATCTCCCATCCCGATGGTTTGACATCTTCGATCCGAATCTTTGAACTCTTTGGGCGCAGTGTTTTACCGGATAATCAATTTTCCACCGGGCTCCCCTAAGGTATCCAGACTTCCTTCCGAGGAATGCTACCATCTCTATCCTCCCTTCTTGTATCATCGCCTCCCATCCTGTGGGCTTGACGCCTCGATTGGGATTTTCGAACTCCGCGTAGTATTTTACCGATAATCGAACTTCCCACCGGGTTCACCCAAGGTATTCCAGATCTCTTTCGGGAGGGTTGCTTTGTAATCTGACTCGCTTAGTTTGAGCCTCGTGCCTCAAGAGTCTGTACCAACTCCTCGGCTTTCCGGCCCTCAAGAGCCTGATTTCCTTGAAACTCAGATGGCGGTCTGACCAAGTCTCTGCTGTGGATGTCTTCTGACTCCATTGTTGACTTTGACCAGACCCAACTTTCACCTCTCAGCTTTCCTTTTCGATGTAGTGGCACCTTGGTCTGCTTCCACCATATTGATTTCTCCAATGCTCAAGGCTCGGAGTAGTTGGTGTTCGCAATGTCCGTAGGGTCTTCATCTACTTTCATTTTGGTTTGTCGCCAAACTTTAATCTTTCCTTAATTGCGCTTTTGAATCAAACTCAAAGAAAACACCTGAGGTTTTGTGGCCTAGGAAACTATGATATTTACAAAACCTCTTTTCTTTCTTTGATCTAAAGGAGGTATTTTGGCATTTGATGGCACAATTAATTGGTCATCTTTGACAAGCAAATCGAAAGTCTCATCACACTTCGTCACATCGAAGGTATATACCTTCTTTGGGAACTTATCACTTTTCTCATTTTCGATAATTTCTTTCCCTTTGTGGGAACTAATAGTTTACAAGAGTACGGTGGAGCCTGCTTTCAACTCGCGAGGTCTATTTCGACCTCTTCGATTTAGGATAGTCTTCGACCTCCCGTTTCGACATAGGAAACTCTTTCTTTATTACTTTTGAAAGCCCGGCCTTTTCGGCCTTTAGTCTTCGACTTTTAACCCTATCCGCTAACTGAGCCATATCCCTCAAGTATTGTGTATCTAATTTCTTTCGAATAGAATAGTATAGGCCACCAGCGGCCATTTCGACTAACTCATGTTCAGGAACTACTGTGAAGCATCTCGATTTCAAGAGTCTAAATCTATTTAAGTACTCATCTATGGGTTCAGTAAACTTCCTCTTAACACTTGCTAGTTCCTTTAGACTTATCTTGGATTGTCCCATATAAAATTGTTCATGGAATAACCTCTCCAAGAGGGTCCAGGTGTCTATCGATCTAGGAGGCAAAGTGGTAAACCATCTGAAAGCATTTTTAGTGAGAGAACTTGGGAAATATTTAATTCTAAGGTTCTCACTATTTGCTATGTCTCCTACTTCAGATATCTGGCTATATGTTCGACCGTTGACTTATTAGTATCTCCAAGAACTTTGTAAACTTAGGGATCTTGTATCCCTTGGTAAATCAAGATGCATTACATAATCGCTATAGAGAGGCATAATTTGGCCTTCTAACCTCAGATACCACCGCTTGGGCCATAATCCTCTATCATGGTGGTTAGGTTATTCTCCGCCAAGATATTGTCATTTCAATTCTATGGACAATTGCATCAGCGTCTTGGTTTCGACCCACCATGACAACTCCTCTAGGTTGTTCTTCTCGAAACAGTGGGGCTTCTAATCTTTCGACCCTTGCCCATGGTTCCATCATTCCCCTTTGTGGTTCCTCTCGAATCACTGGGGCTTCTAATCTTTCGACCCTTGCCCATGGTTCCATCTACCCTTTGTGCCCTTGCCCCCAAATTAACCCCCTCTCTAACTGGCCTATAAGGTGGGTCATCGGCAGCTTGTTCGATGATAGGTATGTTCGCCGAACCAATCGTTCTCTACGCCTCAAGGAGCGAAGAAATCGCTATTCGACCATATTATCTGCGTTTTCCTGTTTGTCATGCTTACATTTTGCACTATTGGGGCAAAGATTTCTTCATATAGCGCTAACACTCCTATCATATTATGGTTACTATCATCCATTAACTCGCCTAAAAGCTATTTGATTTTCCGTGGTTAGGATAGGCAATGCACTATAACCTACTGACCCTTGGTTATTTGTCATGAATTGTTAGCCCTGAACTGCACCCTAATTGTGGTGACGTGTTCAAGTCAAGTTTGTAAACTCGCCATGAAAGATGTTGGCATCCCGTAAGGGATTTTTCGGTCTATTACTATCGAAATTGGGTGGTCTAGTTGGTGGTGGGGTAGCGAAATGTGTTTGTGCCCCACTTTGTAGGACAGATCCCCAATATAACCCAAGGGTCCCTCAGATTTCTAGGTCGAATTGTTTATTGACATGCCACTTGTTCCGTTCGTGGCCATATTATCGGTCAAGACGAATCGACCGCGCATTCGGGGATCGGACTGACGCCTCACGAAAATGCATTTACTAGTGCCTGTTCCATGGGCGCTTTGTTCCCTTGTTGATTAGTTGGATTAGACATCCTATTATTTCGCTTTCCGTGGGTTGGTTACTATTAGTTATTCTACCACCCCGAGGTTCATATACCAACGAACTTTGTCTACTCGTAGGAACTTTTATAATAATTATGTCTTATAATCCTTATTTTTAATTTGTAACTACCAATGGGTCCCATCATGCGCCAATTTGTTCATAGTGATTTGTGAAACAACCGTTAGTCTTCCAAACTATCGAATAAGCGTTGTGATTGTTATTCAATTCCTCTGGTAACTTGCAGGATCGACTAGATTGATCCTATGGGGTATTGGTCGTTTGTATAGAATTAATAATAAAATAAGGATTTGAGTTTAAGGCTTATATTTAGAGTGTTTTATATAAGTCCAATGTATTTCGCTTTCACGGCATTCAAGAATTTAGTGCCATGATTAAATAAAGAAACATAATATTGATTTGAATGAGTGAATAAACAAAGATTCAATTTACAGAGGAAATATAAGTGCAGAAATGCTTAAATAACTTTTAAATGTAAAAGCATGAAATGTAAAAGACAAGAATGTAAAAGCAAGTATGTAAAAGCTCGGAAAATAAGAGCGTTAATGTAAAAGTTTCAGAAAAGTAAAGGGTTTCGAAATGGAAGAAACATTTGAATGCAAGGAAAGTTAAATGACTTTGAAGGTAAAGAATTTAAAAGACATTAATGCAGGATAAAGATAAACTGGAAAGATAAAGATACATTATTGAATAATAAAAGTTTTGGTGCAATCTCACGACATCATTCGAGCATCTGCTTCCCTAGCCATGTGGTATTTTGAATGTTCATGAATTTTTGTACAATAGATATGACACACGAAATCCTAACACTAAGACTCCTATTTATACTACTCTCACCATAACGGTCTGGCTATGAGATCTTGACACGCTGTAACATGCAGAGCACTCGCCTCTTTGCTTCCACGCGTCTCGAACTGCCTCCAACAGATACTTTCTAACTTCCAATTATCCCTTGCTTTGAATTTCAAATGTCTTGACCATTTCGACTTCGAACTCGCTTCTCGGATACAACCCTACTACTATTTCAAGCTTGCTTTACATATGTCATCATTTCCATTCAAGCTCCAAATTTCAGCAGGTCCATTCAAGAGCCATTCTTTCATCCTGAACTATGGCATTCGCTTTGTTCCAACAAACACCGACATTGTTTCGCTTTCGAGCTTAATGATTTCTATTCGAATCACGTATATCAAAATCTTCACCAACACAACCCAAACTAGAGTTTGGCAATTTTCAGATCAAGATGGACTTCCAACATCTCCAATGGTCATCATGCCTCCTCATACACTTCAGATTCTCCATGTCAAATTTCAAGCCTTACAAGTAAAGTTTCCTCAAACAATTGCTCGATGGTTGAAAATCACTTGATTGACAAAAAGTCAACGTGGTCAACATACAACAAACTTCCCATTTTGGTCAACATCCTCATTTTGAAGTCACATTCATCATTTGATCAAGGGTTGATCATGATTCATCAAGAAAACTCAAGATTTGCTCAAAAGTCAAACTTTCCAAATTAGGGTTTCCTAGAGAAAAGTCAACTGAACTTTGACTGAGCATAACTTTTTCATACTTTCTCAAAAAAATTTCCAACACCTCTCATTTTGAAGGAAATTCAACTCTCCACAACTTCATGTCTCACAAGAATGTTCAAAAAATGCTTCATTTGGAAGGTATGGATCAAAACATTACAGGTCCTTTTCAAAGTCAACAAAACGTCAACTTTTTGTAATGAAGTTTTATTGATAATGGAAACTCCAATTGAGATGAAACCAAAGGTTTAGAGTACACCTAGAGCTTTATAAAGTCCAAGAACACTCAAAATATGGAAAATTGAGCAAAATACACCTTGTACAAGTTGGGCATTTTTGACAATTGCACAAAGAGAGATACTTGTCAAATCCAATTTTTTCCAAATGGTTCTATAATTTTATGATCCAAACTTGATCATAATGTTATTTGTGACCTATTGATGCCTTGCCACGACCACTTTTTATTTTTTGATTTATTTTGAATTTAAAAGCATTTAATTCAAATTTAAATTATATAAAATATGAAAACAAGGTATATTTTCAAATGGGTTGATTTTTATCAAACTTGAGGTCCAACATAGCCCATACAATCCTTGCCAATTTCGGCTAGCTCTCACATGGAAGAGAAAATCAAATTTTCAAAAGATTTGATTTGATTTGAAAGAGAAAACTTTTGCATTAAAGAGAAGATCTTTTTCATCCTTTTGCTTCCAATTCTTGCTCTATAAATACTCAGACATTGCACAACACCAAGGACGAAACCCTAGCTCATACAAGCAACCCTTATTTTCAAAAATTGTTCAAAGTTGGCAATTTGAATTCCAAATTCCAACAAGTTTCAACCCTAGCCAGCCATCCCATTGTGTTCCCGAGGTTCCTGTGAGTCAATACCAACTTACTCAAGCCCAGCCTGATCGTGCTCCTTAGCTTGCTTCCGATTTGGTATTTTTTGTATTTATTTCATAAATCCATGCATTGCTAATTGTTTTGTGTGTTTATTTGAACTCGTGACATGTATTAGATCACATTTGAACCATTACATGCAAGCTTAGACGAGAAAACTCGAATCACCATGGCTAGGCATTTTGAACTGCTTCGGCCGAACCGGCTTATCCAGCATTTTGGGGAACACCACCATCGTGTTCGCACCCTCGATTTAGGGGGTGTACTTTTCCTTTTATTTCGCCTATTTTTTGTGTTGAATTTCGTTTCACGGAGAAGACGACCGAGCTAGGCCCGGCCGCTGACGGTTTTGACCGCGAGAGTACGCGTGGCATTTTCGTGGCTTCGATCTGCTCATCCGCTCCAACCGGGTCCACGCGTGTTGACTGTGCTTTGAGTCATAATCATGACACGCTTACCTTTAAAACAATTGATTCCAATTTCCAAACACCAAACACGCTTTCAAAGGGTAAAGGAAAGCAAGCTTGAGTTTTCATCCGATGGTCACTGGCCTGATCCTCTAGCAAGACCATTCTTTTTACTCTTTTGCAAAACTAACTTTTATTTTCTTATTTTCTTTAATATTTTTCATACAATTTAATTAATCTTTAACTAATTTTATCATGCATTTAAAAATCACAAAAATATTTTTTTTTTTATTATTATTTAAAATGTTTATTTAATTTTAATATTAAAATTAATATTTTTGCATGCATATTTTATTTAATTACTAATTAATCATTAATTTGACTTTTAATTGTTTTAAATTATCAAAACAATCCGTAAAATTACCAAAATTATCTTATCATCTTATTGTCATTACTAACATAAAACCTTTTTCCTCATTCAAAAATCATGTTTTTTGCTAACTTTTTCCTCTTATGCAATTCTCTTGTTTTCCGATTATGTATCTCGTCACAGTGTTGTAACGTTTGGACAATTTTCTTGCTTTTTCTTTTCAATTATGTAACTGCCTATGGGATGTAATAGTTTAATTGGGACCTTTACTTTCCGCACTCCTATATTATGTAATCGCCTCCAAAGCCATGTATTACGAGGATTTTATCTTTCCGCACTTTACATTTACGCAATTTACTGCACCCTATAAATTGCTAGTAATTAGGCGGTATGGCAAGATAAAATTGGACATAGATCACTCATAATTTCAAGATAACATATAACCGAATTGATACACTTTTTCACACATGCATCCCTTATGGTAATTCTCTCTCGGTTTTATTAAATGGTCAAGTGCCTCGAATAGAGGTATTCTAGCACCGCTGCCTTCAAAACAAATCATCATAGTCCCTTCGATACAAAGATCAGACCCACGACGTCGCCACGAATACATGATCTTGACCTCGATTGTTGCCTACGAAAATGATGATAGTCCCTTCGAATGTGCTAGGATACTTCCTACAAGTTGCCTTCTATGATCATCCGATGTCCCTTTGAATGTCCTTCTACATTCAACTAATGGGTTACCTACCAACTAATGGCATGGATAGCGCTATTCTAAAGGAAAGTAAAACAACACGAAAACCGACCATTATGAGTAAGTAATAAGACTTTTAGTTGCTTGCTCTATCAAAATACTTTTCACACCACACACTTTTCTCAAAGTTCAAACTCTTTTCAAAAACTAAGATTTCCGAACACTTTGTATACATTCCTACATGAATTATTACAAAGTCAAAGCGAATACCTTTTTAAAACATTTTCAAACACACGTAAAACACAATTTTAAAGTGATCTAAGAGCAACTAAGAGCCCGTAGATAACTACGGATGGAAAGGGTGCTAATACCTTCCCTTTCATAACCTTCTCCCTTACTTTAATCTAACGAAGGTCTTTTCCTGCTCTTTTCACCTTCCCTTAATTGGATAAAAGAAAAGTCGGTGGCGACTTTGCTATCCGCAACATTTCGATACAAAATTCCTCAAAGTCAGCTTCACCATACACATCCACCTTAAAATCACTAGTTTCGACCGATCAATTCCATCATCGAATCTACCAATTTACATCCAACTTCGGGCTTCTTTGATTATATCCGTGAATTCATTATTAATCTTCAACATTTCGAGCTTAACACTCCGCCGTGTCTCCCACAAACAAGACTCATATCTCTAAACTTCTCAATTAATTCCAACTCTTTAACCATCATCGATGATGTGTAAAGTCTTTCGACTCAACGATCGCCCACTACATTAGCCTTACCCAGATGATAATTCACACCAAAGTCATAATCCTTCAACAATTCCAACCATCTCCGCTGCCTCATATTCAATTCCTTCTGATCGAACAAATATTTCAAACTTTTGTGGTCTCTAAACACTTCAAATCTAGAGCCATACAGGTAATGTCTCCAAATTTTTAATACAAAACAATCAAGAAGTTCCAAATCATGTGTAGGATAATTCTTCTCATGAATTCTCAATTGTCTTGATGCATAAGCAACAACCTTTTCATTTTGCATCAATACTCCACTAATCCCATCTTAGAAGCATCGCAATATACTACAAAAGGTTCTTCGTGTTTTGGTAACGCAAAATTGGAGCCGACCAACCTCTTCTTCAACTTGGTAAAACTCTTCACATTCTATATCCCACACAAAAGCTTTTCCTTTACAAGTTAACTTTGTTAGTGGAAGTGCCAACTTGGAAAATCCTTCTACAAACCTCTTGTAATAACCACCAAACCCAAAAGCTTCTAATCGCTGTCGATTTCGAGTTTCCCATTGCAACACAAAGATCTACTTTAGACGGGTCACAAAGAATGCCACTACTAGAAAGAACATGGCCGAGAAAACTAACTTCTTTCAACTAGAATTCACATTTGACAGTTTAGCAAACAACTTTCTTTCAAAACTGCAACATTGTCTTCAAATGCTCGCATGTTCTTCATCCGACTTAGAATAAATCAAAATATCGTCAATAAACACTACCACAAACCAATCCAAATAATTATGAAAGATACGGTTCATATACTCCATAAATACTCCTATTGGTAACACCGGCATCATGAATATCGTAATGTCCATAATGTGTTCTCAAATCCGTCTTCTGAATATCTTCATCTTTACTTTAAGTGGTGATAACTCGATCAAATAATCCTGATAACCGATCAAACACACTAGCACCCACTAATTGATCCATCAAGTCATCAATTCTTGAAGCGGATACTTGTTCCCGATTGTCACCTTATTTAATTGTCCTAATCCACACAAAGTCTCATGCTTCCATGTTTCTTCTTTACTAACAACACCGAGCTCCCCACGGAGACACACTTGGTCCGACAAACTTTTTTCAAGTAGATCTTCCAACCGCTTCTTCAATTTCCAACTCGTGATGCGTACATCATGTACGGTGCCATAGAAATAGGTCCGTACTGTACAAGATCAATACTAAATTCAACTTCTCGCCCGGTGGTACAACGGAAATCTCATTAGGGAAAACTTCATGAAACTCACGCACCACCGCAATTCATCAATTATAGCTTGGTTCTCTATTGACATTGTTGCCATCAATGAAAACATCTCGCCTTCTTCCTTCAACAACCGTCGCAATTGCTTAGGCGACACCAAAACAACTTCTTCTTCTTCAGAGTTGAAAAACCGCACTTATTATATCAGCTAATATGAACATAGTTATGCTCTAACCGCTTCATACCCGAATTACATCCAACCCACTTAATGGCAAACAAATTAAATCAGTAAAAGTTCCTATCATAGATCGACTGAGGACACTTCACACAAGAGAAGTAGTCATCGATCCCTTGGTCGGGACCTCAACTACCATTCTACCATTCATAGAAGATAATACAAGACCCAATCTTTTAACACAATCGCAGAAGAATAAAACAATGAGTGACACCAGATCAATAATAGTAATTAAAGGAGTACTATTTATGAAACATGTACCGATAAGTTTGTCCTCATTGCCCGATTTAATCACCCACCAAAGCAAACACCTTTCCACTAGACTGTGCCTTCTTCGGTTTCTTGCACCGACCCCAATATGTCCTTCTTCACCACAATTAAAGCATATCATCTCTTTATGATTGCAATCGATATTGCATGCCCGCTTGTCCACAACGAAACACCTCTTCACCTCAAGGGTACATGCATTGCTCTCGTGACCAGCCTTGCCCACACTTGTAACAAACAATACCAGCAGGAGCACCTCTCCCACTAGTTCTCCGACTGAGCAGCTCTATGTTTACCCCTACTAGTTGGAGCATCATACGGTTTACCACGGTTTTGCTAATTCTTACCCCTTCTATCACTGACAATCTTGTAATGAGCATTGTTGTCTTCCTCAAAAATATGATGCCTATCTACCAAGTCGTGGAAAACACGGATCTTCTCGATACCTAATTGCCTTCTTAATCTCGTAACGCTAACCGCTTTCAAACTTAATGCACTTAGAGAATTTAGCAATGTCCGCGTAATGCGGATAGAACTTGGCCAACTCCATAAACTTTGCAAGATACTCAATAACAAATATCTTATCTCGCCAGCTCAAGGAATTCAATTTCTTTCTTACCCGAACATCTTCAAGATAATATTTCCTCAAGAATTCCCTACGGAACACACCCCAAGTGACGTCTTCACCTACAGCCTTCCAATCTCGCAAGCGAATCCAACCACCAATCATCACCCTCACTAGCCAACATGTGAGTTCCATAGTGAACCTTCCGACAAGAATACAATTCATCACGCGAAGATTCGCCAATCTCTTTCAACCACCTGAGCACCATCAGATCATGTTTGCCTTTAAACACCAAAGGGATTCTCCGGAAGGTCGCCAAACTTCTCGGATCCAAAGATCCCCACCGAAGATTAGGTTGCTTCCGAGCATGAGCCATTGCTTCCAAAGCAGCAGCAATCGCAGATCATTCCTTCCACCATTTCAATTAAGCAATCAACTTAATCAGCAGTTAGATAAAGTAATTCACAATACTCGATTGTTAACGATACAACACTTGGCCGACGAACCGACCGCCTCCGATACCACTAATGTAACCCCAAATCTACCCAACGTTATTTAAAATCGAGTGCCCGAGTGTTTAATTAAAACTTGAGGCATTACACCTTCACAACTTGAAAACAACAATTAAACCAACATAATTCTTGGCGGATACATAGCACAAAATAATAGGAACCAATTAAGACATATTTGGTCTTTAACAATTCAACTTAATAATTAAACTGCAGCGGAATCTCAACATAATTAATTCAAAATAATGTAGCATCTTTGAAACAACGGAAAAATCACAAATATTTCTCAAAACCACAACTTAGTTCAACGGAAGCAAATGCATAAACATAAAGAAAATAATGCGTACTTTTCCCTCGAGTTACATATCGAGCCGACGATTCCATAAGCTACTAATCCTCTTACTCTATTACCCGCACGCTACCAATATAAAGGTAACGACCAACAAAATGGAAAGGTGAGATATCAAATAATATAAGCAAAAGTACGATAAATCATATGCTAGGTAAAGAAACATACATCAATTACCACTTTAATCAACAACATACGATATCCACAAAACAACATAAAAATCAACAACAACTTAAAATGCGACTCGGATGCGACTTGACAAATGCAGATGCATGTGGATCCATTTAGAGTAAACTCCCAACTTAAAACATGTCAGGTTATCGAGGCATACAACAAGGTATAAGCCTTCAACTTACAACGTGGTGCCAATCCAGCCAACTTGAAAATGCACATGCTATGCACGATGCAACGGATGAAATTCCAACAACGACTTAAATAACGGCAACTTAAAATCATGCACGAACGACATCAACTTAATCAACAACATCGACTTCAACAACAAAAATAGCAATGTCAACACAATGCAATTATAAGTTAATTTGATTAGCTTCGTTTTTCGACTTTGGCCTTCAAGCCTACAATTCTTAGATCATCCAATCGGATATAAACAACAACTTTCCTAAGAAGACAGAATCGAGCAACCACGAGTTTCAAAGAAGAACGACATCGTTTAATTAACTATCCGTATACCGAACTATCCCGTGAAGTTTCGCCCAATTCGATAAACTAATTTCTCCGCTTAATTGACTAACAATATTATTTTCTCTTTATTTTAGTTTCTAACATTACTAATTAGTCCTATTTATTCTACTAATTAATTATGTCACTACTTATTAATCTTCTGCATTATTATGGCTCACTCTACTAATTAATCTACACCGCTCTGTTATAATTTGTTGTTGCTAATACTATTTTTCTAGTATAATTTTCTATATTGTTAGAGTGTTCTCACATCGCTAAGAGTGTTTTCACTTCATCGTCATGTAATTCTTCATCCCCTATTATTATTATTTCATCATGCTAGCGATCGATCTTATGTCACGCTTCCTTATAACATGCTAATGTTAAGACACTACATTTCTAAGCCACGAGATCAAGAATGGAATTGAGACACCCACCCCCACACTGAGGCGGTCGCCTCTCACCCCCTTCACCCAAGGAGACGGACGTCTCCCCTTTTTCCTCATCCACTGAGGCGGTTGCCTCCTCCCTCTTCTCCACAAGGTCGCTCCCACCGTAGCAACATGAAATTTTTCTTTGCATCGCAACTATTTACACACATACGTAAATTGCAAAACAATGTATAGGACAATTTCATCACGGGCAACATAATTCATTCCAAAGATACAAAATTCATCATCGAAAATACGATTAGTAGTGTAATTATGCAATCCTAAACCCCACATAAAATTATCCTACAATCGATTATAAAACCTGAACCCCACCCTTTACTTGTGGATTGAAGGGAACCAGAAAATCAATCGAATTAGCAAACTCGATAGCAACGATCCCTACTAGCAACCCTCGCTTCCAAATTTTCTTCCTTTTTCTCTCTCGTTTATCATCACTATGGTTTGGTTTTGCAATCGATAATAACTCCTTATTTTACTAGGTCACTCAATTATATAGTGGCTCTTAATATAATTTGGTCCACTAAATACTCTTAAAAATGCTAATTTATTCTTATAATTAATATATTACATTTAATTTAATAATTTTAATAATAGAATAATTTAATATTATTTTTATTCTAACTAGTTTTTACCCGATTATTATATTAACAATTCCACCTACAATTCTACTTAATTACTAAATTAATCGAAAATACTCTATATTCTTAAATTAAATTACTTAATTAATTACGGTGTTACAAAACTAATGGATTATTTCAAGACAGATGTGCAATGCATTAATGTGAAAAGCCAAAGTTTGACATAAGGATAAACGCTCAAGAAAACAAAAGAAATTACAACTAAAAATTCAAATGAATGAAAGTCCGCTCGAACTCGCACTTTAGATTGCATGCCTTGCAGCTTCATTTGATGGATGGTAGAAAAACTCAATCGACCATCTTGCATGAACTTGAGAACTCTTTCGCCAATCGGTCCCGATCTTGTTCTTCGTATTCAACAAATTTGGTGTCGTGCCTGGTCATTGGAGTGGTATGCACACCTTGCATTAGGATTATACTTTGAGAGGAAGTGTTGACGTGTTGAGAGTATCCTCAAATTAATGAGCTCGCTTTCAACATGTGTTGTAGTGCTTGAGATAACGGCATGTTGATCTTTGTAAATTGTCTTCGGGTGTATCTTGCTTATGTCGATTACTTTGTTGTTTGGCAAGCAATGTGAACTTGTCTCTTTCTTGTGAACAAGTCACTTTTTTCTCATTGAGGTTGGTTAATGTTTGATCCCCAACTCTACTTCGTCCCATTTGGTTGTCTTCGAACTTGAGAAGCTCGTTGATGAAGACTCTCAATTATTCTTGCCCCGGCTAAGTTTTGGATAAGAGCCATTTGGACAATCATTAGGATTCTCATCTCGCTATCTCACTTGCATTTGTTCAATTTGGCCATCCTTCTTAGTGATGAACTCTTTCGCATCTTTCCGACCTTGAGCTAAGTGGTGAACATTTCCTGAATTGAGCATTCGAGCACGGAGATCTTTGACAATCTATTCAAGATCCATTTTCTGAAATAAACAATGAGAATAAGAAAACCGGTCTTCGATTTACTGTTATGAAATGTTGTGCTATGATGTTGACGTTATGCAATGCAATGTTTTCAAGGATCTTAGGAATTTAAATTTTCTAAACAAGCACGAACAAACTTTTATTACTTTATTTTAGCAAGTACAAAATAAAGTTTAAACAAATAAAATTCCTAGAGCTTAGGTCTCCCATGGACGCTTCCTCTTTGTGTTGAAGTAGGTATTGATGCTTCCTCCTCGTGAGGTAGCTTCACAACTCTAATACCTTTTTTCTTGATTGCATGGCATTGAGCTTCGAATGTATCCCTTCTTCTTTGAGTTGAATCCGTGATCTCTTCAAGTCTTCGAAATTAGTGGGCATGTCCGGATGCGAATGGTATGGGTTTGTCACCTTCAAAGAATAGGTTCCATAACCATCGGTAGAGCTTGTAAACGACATCATGAGGTTTTGAGCTCGAGCTCGCACCCATTTGAGGTAAGGTTCCCAAGGAATGGAATTTTGTGCCCCAAAGTCTTGGTATCATCTTCTTCACCACGCCCAAGCTGCACAAATCTTCGACGGTAGTTCCGAGATCATTTTGTAGTCAAACACAATGTCTTGGAGAAGCATATCATGAAGACCATCTCTTCGAGCATAACCAAACCGACATAGAGCTAGAGAAGGGTTGTAAGTGATACCTTACCTTATGCCAAGGAGTGTTACAATAGGGAATTCCCCACAACACTCAATGAAAGAGAAGTCCTTTGAGAAAAAAAGACACTAATGTATATTTGAATGAGAGTGACATCAGCCTTTCGATAACTTTAATCTTTGCTCGCTCTTCATTACTGATTGAGGAAGATGCAAAATAAACCACCTGGAGAGTAACGGTATGCAACACCTAAGAGTTCCTTGTCTTTTGGTAGTATGAGTGAGAGAATGCGTAATGCCCCAAGTAAGGTAGGCATGGATTACGAGTGGGAATATCTTGATGGTGTTTACGCCCACGAACTGGTCGATTAGAAATAGAACCAAGCCATAGATTAGCAAGGCCAAAATGTCTTCGAATGCATGGAAACTCATAGCCTTTAGGAATTCTCGAGCTTTATTTAGCGTAAACTTAGTAAGCAAACCTTCAACTCCGCTTCTTGTTTCCCAATTAGCTTCAATGTCTCGATCACTTTAGATGTAACGCCGATGTGATGTCTTTGTATTTTGAGCTTTTTCGAATCGTGAATGGTATCTAATCAAGGATAGGTATCCCAAGTAGCTTAGAGAACTCTTCCAATGTAGGAACCAACCGTAACTGGGAATGTAAAGCGTTGATGTTTCGGATCAAGAACCGGAATACGACGGCATCATATCTTCAAAACCGAGATAACCAAGTCAAGTAGATAACCATGCCTTTTGATAAATTGAGCATGACCGGAACTTCAAACTAATTTTTGAGTTAAGAAGGTATACCCATGAAGTTGATTCGGATAGTCTTCCGGAAGCCATAACACCTACAAAAAGAGCAAAGATAAATCCTAGGTCCTTGAAATAGTTAGAAATGATATGATGTTATGATGTTATGATGTTATGATGTCATGATGTCATGTTTAAAATAAATAAACAACACGCAATTCATACAATAGCCCTAGGTTTAAGGCTTGCATGAGGTATAGGTATCTACCCTACAAGAGTTTAAGTGGGTTCAACTGTCTATAATAGTAATCGGTTCTATGAATCTCATATCATTTATCTTTCGTAGGCTTTATTTCAATACGACTACCAAGTGGTCGCACAAAACATCCCGAAGCCAAATCTTAATGAGCGTAGCATCGAGTATCAACCAACCTCATTCTGTGCAATCGTCGGCCATCTTACTACCTTCTAATGGCCAAGGTGGGTCAATTAGGTTCTAAAAGTTGAGTTAGTGCTTATGACACCACGCAGCGCCAAATACTTTCCTCAACTAAACATGAGGAGCATCGACATCCAAAGTGTCGCATTAACGTAGCCATCATTTTAACCATTTCGTATACGCCTAACGATCGCAACGATTTATTGCTAATTACCTAAGGAAACTCGGATCCGGTGTAGGATCCCCACAAATATAATACCCAAGGAACCCTTAAATTAAAGCATACAAATCAAACAAAAGAAGTAAAGTGATGTAAAAACCCTAAGGTAGCCTCTCTTAGGGTGTCCCTCATCAGAGTCGCCAGCCAGAATACGGGCGTAACCGACTTTGTTTGTTTTGTGTTTTATTGCAAATGTTGCGGATAGCAAGAGTCGCCACCGACTTTTCTTTTATCCAATTAAGGAAGAAAAGAATGTAAAAGACCTTCGTTAGATTCTCGAGTAATGGAGGCGCTTATGAAAAGGGAAGGTATTAGCACCATTTCCATCTGTAGTTAACTACGGGCTCTTAATTGCTTAGCTCACTTTATAAATTTCTTTCTGTGTGTGTGTTTGAAAAGATGTTTTTGAAAAGGCATTTCACTTTGACTTCGTAATGATTCTCACCGAATGTATACTAAGTGTTTGGAAATGTTTTGTTTTGAAAAGTGTTTAACTTTGTAATGATTCCGGAATGTATACAAAGTGTTTGAAATTTTTTTGAAAATAGTGTGAGGTGTAAAAAGTATTTGATAGAGCAAGCAATTAAGATTCTATTACCTACTCAGAATGGTTGTTTCCATGTTATTTTGCTTCCTTTAGGGTAGCGCTATCCATACCATTAGTTGGTAGGTAACCTATCCGCTGGATGTAACGGATATTTGAAGGGTCATCGTATGGTCATGAAGGCAACATGTAGTGATACTTAACATATTCAGTGGACGATCATCACTTCTCATAGGCAATAATCGAGGACTAGATCATGTATTCGTAGGCAACAATCGAGGGTCATCGAGACTATGATCTTGTATCTAAGGGACTATGATGGTGTTACTGTGAGGCAATCACGCTAAGATATCCCTATGTTCGAGGGACATGACCATGAATTCGGAAAGACTACAAGAGAAGATACCCAAGCGTGTGCAAGTGTGAAGAGTGTGTTACATTCAGATATGTTATCTTGTATTTAGAAGTGATCTATGTTGTTTTTAATCTTGCCATACACGCCTAGTTACTAGCAAAAATATGTACATAAATTAAAGTGTGGAAAGTAAATCCTACGCTATTACATGGCTTTTATGCATAATAATAGGAGGTGGAAAGAAATGTAAATGTAAAAGGAAAGTAAAGTGCGGAAAGTAAATTCTACGCTATTACATCATAAAAATTGACGACCTATACATCCTTTCTAGAATTTAAATGCGAATAGTAAATAGATAGTCGTAATGAGAAAAATGTTAGTGAAAATGTTTTTAGGTTAACAGCCCTAATTACTAGAAAATAAATTATTTTTGGATTTTGTGATTGATTTTAATTAAAACCTAATTCTAATTAATTAGTATTTAATTAGAAAATGATTTAAATATGAAGAAAAGAAAATGTTTTTGGCGTCAAAAATTAAATAAAGGTTTTGAAACCTAAATCTAAAATTAAACATTTTTAGAGTTTTAGAAAATAGTTTAAAGATAATTGAAAAGAAAATAAATTAGTTAAGAAAATTGAAAGGAAAATAGAAAAATAAATGATTTTTGTGTTTTTCGCGATCTTCCTCGACTTTGTTCGTCCTAACTTCGGCTCACTCTTTCCGTAACTTCGAAATTAGGTCATCATTCCTTGCCGAACTTTTGGGAACCGCTAACTTTCCTTGCCAAAACATCTCGAAATCGCTCCTTCCAGACTTCGTGTTATCGCTCTTGCCGTAACTTCGATGCTTGACCTAGAACTTCGAAATCGCTCCTTGCAGGACTTCAAAACCTTCCTTCTAGAACTTATGGAAACTCAGAGGAAATTCCTTCCGAGCTTCGAAACCTTCCTTCCAACTCGAAACCTCGTATGGAAGTTCCCTCTAGAACTTCTGGAAACCTGTATGGTAATTCCTTCCAGAACTTCTGGAAACCTTCCTTCCAACTTCGAAACTCAGATGGAAGTTCCCCTAGAACTTGAAACCTGCTTTCCAACTTCGGAGGTTGTATATGTTATCTCGTAAATCAAAAAATGTTAGAAAACTTTGACAAAAGGCAGGGTTCGAACCCGTGCCTTGAGAGAGGGAGGGACACAGTGTGCGCATGTGGAACCGTTGGGGCGGTGATACATCCATGTATAATTCTACAATCATAAATATATATGTGATATTCATTCCAGAAAATCAGAATAAATAAACAAGCACACATGTGGGACCCCTATTTTAAATGCAGAGCCAATCAGGTTGCTTCCAATTGCCACGCTTGCAATCAAAGGATATCAACGACGCCGGAGTCAACCCTCCGAACATCTTCTCCGGCGAGGAGGATTCTGGAAACCTGCAAAAATCGATCAAAGAATGAAGGAAAAATGGCCAGATTATATATTTAGGGCATTAGGAATCCAATGGTATGCTTTTCATGATCTGAAATTGCCTATATCATTCAATACGAAGCTTCATCGTTTTGGAACCCTAACCATGGAAAGTTGTGATTTCTGCGTCAAAGCTCACATGTTATGCAGCAAACCGGTTCTAATGACATATATAAACACATGTGGATGCATCAAATTAGTTTATAATGCATAAATTCAAGAATTCGAAACCAAGAACTTTACCAAACTCGGTGCTACACGGTTTGCACGCTCGAGATGCTTGGACCTATGCAATGGTATGGATTGAACTGGGAACCTGTGGAGCACGAATGGATTGTTGAACGGTTGGTAACACCCTTCTAATTTCCCATGAATTATATAATTAATCGAGTTTAACATAACGAAGGGCGCCACAATTTAAAAATTCAAATAATAAAATACCATAACAAGAATTATGCTTTTATTGAAGAACCTCATTAAATAATTCAAAACCAATGATTATGTTTTACACAATAAAATGACATAAAAACGGAATTAACTCAATTCACAATTACTCCAAACAATAAACCAAAAGAGACACAAGTCCCATCCTATAATTCCAAAACAATTGTTCCCAGTGTTACAACTACCGAGCATGACACCGATAATACGACAATCTAAATAGCACAATTAAGGCTATCTTCACCACCTCCTAATTAATCACTTCAATCAAATCATCAAAGTAAGGGTGAGATTTCATCAACAATTAAAATGCATTATACGCTTCTTTAAACAATAAAACGATCAATACGTTATTCCACTCTTATTAGCATAACCAAATTACAATCCACATTTACATTCCATACATCATTATGCACATAATAATAATCAATGCAATTATAACACTGAAATCATCCTAACATGTTATAATTACATATGCAATATAGACTCAATGCATGTGGTACCAAACGTGAACCAAGTCACCAACATCGATTCGTCCACAATCACCCGGACACGAATCCAAACCTCACCACCCACAATCACTCTGGGTACTAAGTATTGCACACGAGCCAAATTCCATACAATGGGAATTAACTTCACCAGAATGCATATGCACGCACATCCCAAAAGCATGCCATATTCAATTAACGGAATATGAACACCACATAATTCAATACATAGTCAACACCACCAACAGTAGATGATAACAGCAAGTCATGAACATATAACATTAATTACAACACATGGAATTAACATACAACAAGTATACACAACGAATAATTCACGAATTACAACGAATTCTTGCTACGGAAGCCATATCAATCCCTCAAGCTTCAGTTACTGGGTTTTGAAAATGTCTTTAATGGATAGTACTCGTTCTAAGCTTTCCAACGATACCAACTATGCCTAAATCGGAGTTACGGTCGCAAAGATATGACCAAAACAATTTTCAGAAAGTTACATTTTGTTTCAGCACAGTATGCACCGATGCATAAGCTCATGCATCAATACATAAACAGCATGTGTCGACACATGCATCGTATGCATCGATGCATACAATTAAAATTCTGCATTTTTCAATTGTTGTTCAGTATGCATCGATGCATAACACGTATGTGTCGATGCATAGCTTCAATTTTGTTTATGAGTCGATGCATGACTCTATGCATCGATGCATGCTTTTCCAACGCCCGGTTTTCAAAGATTTTCCTACTTGCATCGATCCATAGTCCCATGTGTCGACCCATATCTGCGATTTTTCCACAAAACCGCTTTATTCTTCACTGTTTTCCAATTCCTATTGATTTCATTCATTACCAAACTTTATATTATAACAGAATAGAATTAGATCATGTATTTTCACATCCAATTGACCACAAAATTATACTTTCGAATTAGCCTACAATCATCTTACACCAATTAATCATTATTATCAATTCCACTTGAATTATTACGTCGGATCATAACATTAGGGCAAAACCTAGAATTCCTAATTCGAGATTCCTAACGGATTAATTCATTCTATTGATCATCAAAACCTATAAGGCATAATAATCTGATCAAATCACCCCTTACCTCGCGATGATTCTTCAAACTTTGACAATTGGCTTTTCTTTTTCCTCTTCTCTTCTCAAAGGTACGAGTGCAACTTCTCCAATCCTTCTTATTTCCTCTATTCCTTTATTTATTCCTTTTATTATTCCCAATAATAAAAATAACATAATTAGGATAATTAGAGCCTTTTACTCTACACACCTCCCAATTTCACTTCACACCCCCAACACTCCCATTTATTTAATTAATTAATTAAATCCACTAATTCAAAAATACCAATAACTAAACCTTTAATTAAATTAATAATTAAATTTCTAATTATTTAATAGTTGAATTATTTAGGGTGTCACAACTCTCCCCTACTAAAAAGAGTTTTCGTCCTTGAAAACATACCTTAGACGAAAAGTTCGGGATACGAGTCTTTCATCTGGCTCTCCAGCTCCCAATTAACATTTCCACCTGCTGGTCCTCCCCAAGCCACTTTCACTAGAGCTATCTCTTTACCTTGCAACTGCTTCAACTTCCGATCCTCAATTCTCGCAGGTAATGCGTCAATAGTCAAATTATCTTGCACCTGTATATCATCTACCTGAATCTCATGAGACGGATCAGCAATGTACTTCCTCAACTAAGATACATGGAAGACATCATGCAAATTCACAAGCGATGGCAGTAAATCAATCTGATAAGCAACTCTCCAACCTTCTTGGTAATCTGAAACGGACCAATAAAGCGCGGAGCCAACTTCTTTGACTTCAAAGCTCGACCAATACCAGTCATCGGAGTAACTCGCATAAACACATGATCTCCTTCACTAAACTCTAGATTCTTCCTCCTATTGTCATGATAACTCTTCTGACGACTCTGAGAAGCTCTCATCTTCTCCTGAATCATCTTGATCTTTTATGAAATATGTTGGACAATCTATGGTCCAATCACAACACTCTCTCCAGATTCGTACCAACACAACGGTGTCCGACACCTCCTACCATACATTGCCTTAAATGGAGCCATACCAATACTCGAATGAAAACTATTGTTCCTTGTAAACTCAATCAATGGCAAATAACTATCTCATGCTCCACCTTTCTCCAACACACAAGCTCGCAACAAATACTCTAACGATCGAATCGCTCTCTCCGCTCTAACCATTTGTCTGTGGATGATAAGTGGAACTCAACCTCAACTTAGTACCCAAAGCATCTTGCAACTGCCGTAACTTTGACGTAAACCTCGGATCTCTATCCGACACAATGCTAGAACGGATACCGTGCAAACTCACGATCTTCTCAACATATAATTCGCCAACCGCTCCATAGGATAATCCATTCTTATCGGAATAAAGTGAGCAGATTTCACAACCGATCAACAATAACCCAAATAGAATCACAATTCTTCACTGTCCTCGATGCACTGATACAAAATCCATAGAATGCCATCCCATTTCTAATCCGGAAAACAATGTTCCATCAATCCCGACGGTTTCGATGCTCAATCTTTGACTTTTGACAAACCAAACAAGCATAAACAAGCTCAGAATTTCCTTTTTCATTCCAAGCCACCAAAACAATTTTTCAAGTCAAGATACATCTTAGTAGCACTGGATGAATACTCAATCCACTACGATGTCCTTCTTCCAAAATACTCTTCCAAGTTCAAATATCCGGAACACAAAATCGTCACCAAATCTCATTACACCATTCTCGCTAATTGAATTCACCTCCTTGACCTTGGTTAATCAATGTCAATTTATCCACCAATCCAACATCGATTTTGTCCATCAATTTCCTCAAGAATACCACTAGTCAACTTCAAAGATACCCAACTTAACACTATCAAAAGTAGTCTCACATACCAAACTCAAATCTCTCGAATTGTTCAACTAAATCCAATTAACCATCAACATAGACATATGCAAGGACTTCCTCTCAATGCATTCGCAACCACGTTTATTTACCAGATGGTAATTCAAACAAAAATCATAATCCTTCGAAATTCTAACCATCTTCTCTTCATATTTAGCTTTTCCGATCAAGATGTTAGTGTTTTTAAGTTGGCATTATGTTTGGTAAAACTAGGCTTTAGCAATGTCATGATAGATGTCATGACATTCGTAGATTGAAGATAAATCCCACCGCTAAGGATGGTAAATGGATGCTCAAACTCGAAGCTAAAGTCGGCGGAAATTCAAGAATAGTCCGATGTCATAACAGATGTTATGACATTCAGTGTGACATTCTGCTCGCAGAACTGCTTGTTCCTCGAGATTTTTCGTGAAGTTTGTTGAGTCTGCTAAATATTGTTTTTCCGTTATTAGAAAGCATGCTCACGTGGCTGCTAGGTTAATCTTAATTAAACCTAAATTGGTTGTTGAAAAGACCATGTTTTAGGATTAAATTAGTGAACCCTAGCTATCTTTATGGAAGCCCAAACCAAGTTTCGGACTGCTTCTATAAAAGGAAAAGAACCCTTACAACGGTTGCCCTTTGAATGTATTGAAGAGATATACTTGTTTTTGTGTACTGTTAGGATTTGTATAGTTGATATTGTGTAATTATAGTTTCTGTGAGCCAAGCAACTATCAATTGATAAGTGCATGGACTAGGATTTGCTGTAAGGGTAGTTTATCACTCAAAGCTTTAAAGCACGAGTGTTTGTCTCTTGATTGAAGCTTTGAAGCAAGATCAAGATATTTTATTGAAGTGTGTCTTCACAATTCAATTAGTCAATAGTCATCATCGCCGTGATTGAGGGGAGTGAGAGGTACTCGATCTAAGTAGGACTTAGGTTGAAGTTGCATTGGGTAGGTTTTAAGTGAAGGAGATAAACTGTGGTTGTCATACCCCAAAATTTTCCCTCCATCTTCTCAAGATATTTCATACATCCATACTAGGATTCCTCAAGAGATCGCATAAACTCTCCTAGACAATCAACCCAAACTAGGGTTTGACAATTCTCGTGTCAAGATGGACTTCCAACATCTCCAATGGTCTTCATGCCTCCTCATATGCTTCAAAGATTCTCCATGTCAAGTTTCAAGCCTTACAAGTCAAGTTTCCTCAAACAATTGCCGATGGTTAAAATCAACAGTATTGGACAAAAGTCAATCGTGGTCAACATACCAAACTTCATAATTTTGGTCAACATCCTCATTTTGAAGTTACATTCATCATTTGATCAAGGGTTGATCATGATTCATCAAGAAAACTCAAGATTTGCTCAAAAGTCAAACTTTCTAAATTAGGGTTTCTAGATGAAAAGTCAATTGAACTTTGACCATCATAACTTCTTCATACTTTCTCGTAAATTTTTCCACCAACTCTTGTTTTGAAGGAAATTCAATTCTCCACAACTTCATGTCTCACAAGAATGTCCAAAATGCTTCATTTGAGAGGTATAGCTCAAAACATTACGTGTCATTGTCAAAGTCAACAAAAGTCAACTTTTGTTTTGAAGATATATTGAGCATGGAAACTCCAATTGAGATGAGACCAAAAAGGTTAGAGGACTCTTAGAGCCTTTCAAAAGTCCAAGAACACTCAAAAATGTGGAAAATTGAGCAAGATACACTATTCAGAAGTTGGGCAATTTTGGACAATGCACAAAAGGACATTTTGGTCAAAATGCAAAATTTTCCAAACGGGCCTAAAATCTTTTGATCCAAACTTGTTCATGACATTATTCTTGACCCATAAATGCTTGGCCATGGCAATTTTCTATTTTATTGATTTAATTTTGGATTTTAAACCATTTAATTCCAAATTAAATTATATAAAATATGAAAATAAAGTATTTTTCAAATGGGTCGATTTTATATCTTACTTGAGGTCCAAGATAGCCCACCAAGCATACCAAATTCGTGCTAGCCTTCACATTGATGAGAAAATCATTTTTTCCAAAATTTGATTTGTTTTAAAGAGGAAATATTGCACAATCAATAACCAATCTTTTTCACCTTTTTTCTCTCTCAATTTGCTCTATAAATACCCGGCTAGCACATGCCACGCGGAAAAGAGCCATCAAACCATCCCATTGTCTTCTGGAGGTAGGTTTGAGTAAGTATACACTCTTATCATTGATCAAAGTGTTTGAATCGATGCATATACATACATACATATTCAAAACTTTTTGATTTTTGCATTTTTATTATCTGTTGGTTTCAATTAATTTTAACGATTTGGTTGTGTTCATGAGGTTGCATATGATGGATCTGGGCCATCGTTTCAAAGCTTGTACGTGGGAATCACGATTTGCCATGGCTAGGCCTTTTTGAACTGTTTCGATCGAACCGGCCTATACAGGAACTTTTAGGGAAAACTGAGGCCACCATTAGAATCGCAAGGGTCGATTTAGGGGGGTAGGGTATTCCTTTGCCATTTATCTTTCGTGTTTTGCAGGTTTTGGATTTTGCTCGATCGGAGAAGACGATCGAGCTAGGGCTCCGTGGTGACCGATGTTGAATCCGGCCAAGCAGCGTGGCGAAAGCAAGCAATCGATTCGCCCATCCAAATAATCGTCCACGCTGGCGACTCCGCTTGAAATATAATCCGACGCGTTATCACACATATACCATTTGTTTTCACTCTCAAAACACCACGTGTCAAGTGGTGTAGTGGAAGGCGCCTCGTGCCAAGATACCCTCCAGGTCATGAGTTCGAATCTCCCAGACCGCTTCTTTCTTTTCTTTTCCAAACTTCAAGCTTTTCAACTATTTTCATATTTTCTTTTATTTTCAATATTTTGCATCATTTTAATTTATTTTCATATTTTTATTTATACATTTAAAATCATCAAAATTATTTTTCTTTTACATTATTTCAGAAAATATTTATTTAATTTATAAAATTAAAAATATAATTTTGCATGCATATTTATTTTTATTCATAATTTTGCATTTTAATTACTTTTAATTCATTTTAAATTATTAAATTGCATTCAAAAATCCCAAAAATTATTTTAGCATATTTATGTTATTTCCAAAGATGTATTTTTCCCAATTCAAAACTTGCATTTTTCTAACATTTTCTCTTATTCGATTTCATCATATTTTCCGATTTCTCATTCTTTTTAAGTTGATCCGATTCAGATTTATTTTCTTTATCATTTTATTTTTTCCAATAATGTAACTGTCTATGGGATGTAATAGTTTAAATTAGGCTTTTATTTTCCAAGTTTAAATTATGTATCTGCCCCAAAGCCATGTAATAGCGTGAGGATATTTACCTTTCCGCACTTTACATTCCGCATTTTAATTTCCGCACTTATAAATGCTAGTAATAGTGTATGGCAAGATAAAATGAACATAGCTCACTCATAATTTGCAAGATAAAATATCTGAATCAACACACTTTTCACACACGCACCCTTAGGGTAATTTCTCTCTGCCTTTACGAATTCAAAATGGTCAAGTCCTCGAACGTAGAGGTATTCTAGCACCGCTGCCTTCAAACAAATCATCATAGTCCCTTCGATACAAAGATCATAAGACCCACGATGTCGCCCAATACATGATCTTGACCCCATGTTGCCTATGAAAATGATGATAGTCCCTTCAATGTGCTAGGATACTTCCTACAAGTTGCCTTCTATGACCATCCGATGTCCCTTCGAATGTCCCGCACATCCAACAAATAGAGTTACCTACCAACTAATGGTATGGATAGCGCTATTCTAAAGGAAAGTAAAACAATACGAAACGACCAATTCGAGTAGGTAATAACTTTTTAGTTGCTTGCTCAAAACAAATGCTTTTCACACCTCACACTTTTGTCAAAGTTCAAACTCCTCTTTTCAAACGAAACATTTCCGAACACTTTGTATACATTCCTACATGAATCATTACAAAGTCAAAGCGAAATGTCTTTTCAAAACATTTTTTTCAAACACACAGAAAGCACAATTTTAAAGTGATCTAAGAGCAACTAAGAGCCCGTAGATAACTAAGAGCCCGTACTCTGAATCTAACGAAGGTCTTTTTCTGTACTTTTACCTTCCATTAATTGGATAAAATAAAAGTCGGTGGCAACTCTTGCTATCCGCACATTTGTGATACAAAAACACAAAAAGTCAGCTCACAGATTCAAAGGGTTTATTCCTAATTAATTCTACTAATAGTGAATATCCTCCTGCTTGGTAGCCCTGGATGTAGGTTTGTTGAACCGAACTGTGAATTTATTGTGTTCTTTATCGTCATTTTCATCAGGTGAATTAACATAGTGTCGACATCTGTGTCATAACATTCTCTGACATCACGATCTCGCTGCCAGAATTTCAAGAGATACTTCGCACTCTTATGATCGCCGAATACCTCGAATTGAGAACCATACAAGTAATGCCTCCACAATTTTAGAACAAACACTACAGCTGCCAGCTCTAAATCATGAGTCGGATAATTCCTTTCATGAATCTTCAATTGTCTTGAAGCATAAGCTACTACCTACTTATCTTGCATCAAAACACCTCCTAATCCCATCAATGACGCATCACAATACACAACAAAAGGTTCTGTCGGATTTGGAAAAATCAGAATCGGAGCACTAGTCAACCTCTTCTTCAACTCTTGGAATCCTTTCTCACATTCAAAATCCCAAACAAACACTTGACCCTTTCTTGTCAACTTAGTCAACGGCAAAGCTAACTTCGAAAATCCCTCAATGAACTTTCTGTAATAACCTGCAAGACCAAGAAAACTACGGATTTCAGAAGCATTCTTCGGTGTTTCCCACTAAGATACCATTTCTACCTTCATAGGATCAACAACAATGCCATTCTTGGAAATCACATGACCAAGAAAACTTACTTCACTTAAACAGAACTCACACTTAGACAACTTCGCATAAAGCTTCTTCTCTTTCAACAATTCCAATACAACCCTAAGATGTTCTGCATGCTCTTCATCATTCTTTGAATAGATCAGAATGTCATCAATAAAGACTACCACAAACTTATCAAGATACGGATGAAATATTTTATTCATATACTCCATGAGAACACCAGGTGCATTAGTAACTCCAAACGGCATAATGAATAATCATAATGTCCATACCTCGTTCTAAATGCAGTTTTCTGAATATCCTCTGTCTTCACATGAATCTGATGATACCCAGACCCTAAATAAATCTTACTGAATACACACGCTTCAACCAGTTGATCCATCAAATCATCAATCCTCGGAAATGGATACCGATTCTTGATTGTAACTTTGTTCAACGCACTGTAATTAACACAGCCTCATCGAACCCTCTTTCTTCTTAACCAACAACATGTAGCACCCTACTAAAAACACTAGAACGAGTAAACTTCTTCTCAAGTAACTCTTCCAACTCCTTCTTCAATTCGCATACTCAGATATCGACATGCGATAAGGCGCCATCAACACCGGACTAGTTCCAAGAATCAAATCTATAATAAATTCCACTTCTCTCTGTGGCAATTCACTAACATCTTCCGAAACACTTGGAAATTCATTCACCACTCGAAATTCATCACTCTTAGCTTTTCCTTTCACCTCCGTCAAGAATACAACATAAACACCACAAGACCATCATTAATGCCTAAACTCATCGCTTAACTAACATAGTCACATCTTCAACACTAACCTCATCAGAAAATAACTGCCTTCAAAACAATTGATATGAACTCGGTTAAAGTCCAACCAGCTCATTCCAAGGATGATATCAAGTTGTTCTAACGGTAGGCACACTAAATCCATACCGAAACCCCTACCAAAAATCACAATAGGACAATTCCTACAAACATGAAGTAGTCAATGAACCCGACGCAGAGTATCAATAACCATACTTCCATCCATATTAGAAATATCCAAGTTCAATCTTTTAGCACAATCCAAAGCAATAAAAGAATGTGTCGCCCAAGATTAATAATCGCAATCAAAGGTATGCCATTAATAAAACATGTACCTTTAATCAACCGATCATCCGCTTAGTCTTTGATCCCACAAAGCTAACACTTTACCACCAGCTTGTTCTTTCTTTGGCTTAGTACACTGGACTAGTATGACCTTCTTTGCCACAATTGTAACAAGTCACCATTCTCACTGCAATCAGGCCACATGCCCATGTTTCCCACACTTGAAACACTTCCTATCATTACTCTTGCAGTCTACCATACGATGTCCCGTCTCACCACACTTGTAGCACTTAATAGAAGAATCAGAATCTCCCTCACTAGGCTTCTTCCAACCACCGGATCTCTGATTATTCTTATCATAAGTTTTCCCACAATCCACCTGTTGCTTTCCTTTACGATCCACATACCCTCGAGCATTTGTTCGAGTATTAGCAAGATCCTCTTCTAGAATCCTACTACAGTCTACCAAATTAGAAAACCTTCGGATACGCTGATACCTGATACCCTGCTTAATCTCATCACGAAGACCATTCTCAAACTTGATACATTTGGAAAATTCTCCATCTGCATCGTTGTTATAATGAGCATAGTACTTCGCCAACTCGGTAAATTTAAAAGCATACTCACTCACAGTCTTGTTTCCCTGCTTGAGCTCCAGAAACTCAATCTCCTTCTTGCCTCGAATGTCTTCAGGAAAGTATCTCCTCAGAAAAGCTCTCTTGAACACAGCCCAAGTTAGTGCAACACCATCTTGCTCCATTTCTGTCCTAGTAGCAACCCACCAGTCATCAGTTTCATCTACTAGCATGTGAGTACCATATCTCACCTTTCTTCAAAGACAACAATTACTCAAGATCCTCTCGATCTCCTTCAACCATCTCGAAAGCACCTTCGGGATCATGAGTGCCTTTGAATAATGGAGGATTGTCCTCCGAAAGTTTCCCAATTGTCTATCGCCACCAATACCACTCGGTGATCCCTCCAAGCACACCAGCTAGCATTCCCAAGGCTTCAAAGAATAGCAAGATCGCTCTTTCACCTCTTCCAGCCATTATTCGTAACATTACAAAACAATCTCGTTAGAACACAAGTATCGACAAGTGTTACCCGTAACACGGTGAACCGACTTTGTAGGATTTTTGTATCCAAATGTGCGATAGCAAGAGTCGCCACCGACTTTTATTTTTATCCAATTAAGGGAAGGTAAAAGTAAAAAGACCTTCGTTAGATTCGAGTACGGGAAGAATGAAAAGGGAAGGTATTAGCACCTTTCCATCCGCAGCTTATTCTACGGCTCTTAGTTGCTCTAGATCACTTTTAAAATTGCTTTCAGGTGTTTGACAAAGATGTTTTGAAAAAGTTATTTCGCTTTGACTTTGTAATGACTCATGTAGGAGTGTATACAAAGTGTTCGAAATGTTTTTGTTTTGAAAAGAATTTGAACTTTGAAAAAGTGGTGTGAAAAGCATTGATAGAGCAAGCAACTAAAAGACTTGTTTACCCACCTTAATTGGTCATTTTTCATACTTCATGCCTTTAGAATAGCGCTAGCTATACCATTAGTTAGTAGGTAGCTCCATTCGTTGGATGTAAGCGGGACATTCAAGGGACATCGGATGGTCATAGAAGGCAATCTGTAGAAGTATCCTAGCACATTCAAGGACTATCATCATTTTCAGAGGCGACAATCGAGGGTCAAGATCATGTATTCGGAAGCGACATCGTGGGTCTTATGATCTTTGTATCGAAGGGACTATGATGATTTGAAGGCAACGGTGCTAGAATACCTCTACGCTCGAGGGACATGACCATTTTGAATCGTAAGGCAACGAGCGAATTACCCAAAGGGTGCATGTGTGAAGAAGTGTGTTGATTTCGAACATGTTATCTTGAAAGTTAGTGGGCTACGCTCATTATTATCTTGCCACACGCCTAATTACTAGCAATTGATAAGGGTGCTAAAAGTAAAATGCGGAATGTAAAAGCGGAAATGTAAAGTGTGGAAAGATAAACCCATATTACATGGCTTTGGGGCAAATACATAATTAAAATGCGAAAAATAAAGATCCTAATTAAAACTATTACAACCCATATGCAATTACATTATTGAAAAAAATAATAAAAACAGAAGAATCGTCTGAATCGGATGAACCTGTGAAACAAACGAGAAATCGGAAAATATGATGAAATCGAATCGTGAGAAAGTGTTAGAAAAATATCAATTTTTATATGAGAAAATTAATATATGCTAGAAATAAGATAAATATACTACAATAATTTTTTGGAATTTTTTAGATGCATTTTAGTAATTAAAAACTAATTTACAATGATTAAATGCTAAAATAAAAATAAAAATAAATATGCATGCAAAAAGATATTTCTAAATTTATTAAATTAAATAAAGATTTTATGAATATAATATAAAAATAATAAATATTTTTTGATAATTTTTTAATGCAGAATAAAATGTGGAAATTAATTAAAATAGCATGCAAATATTAAAACAAATTGGAAAATAGAAAAATATGAAGAAAAAGTCAGTTTGTAAAAATAATGGTCCCAGCATGGTTCGAACTGGGGACCTGATACTCAAACTTTGAAAACCAATGACCAACCGAGCGGGCGGTTTCACCGTTCAAATCGAAGTGAGTGGAATACACGCGTTGCTTCCCCATTGCCTCCTCCTTCGCGCCAGACTTCATCTTCTTCGATTTGAATATTTGAAGCTAGCGTCGGCCATTGTTCGACGCTATGTCCCTGGCTAATTCAAAAAATCAAGCAAACATAATATAAATAAGTTCCAAGGCCATGGTTCGATTCAGAACGTCATTCCGAATTCACTGGTACTAGTCTCGTGGTCTAATTTTTCTGTTTTAGCAAAGCCCTAATTCGAGGTTACAAACCCTAACTATGGCATATCGAGCTCCAGGCCATGGAAATGCAATCAAACAACCCAGAATGCTTGCAAACTTATCACTGATCATAAAAACAACAACAAATCGTGTTAAAAATGCATGAATGTTAGAAATCGAATTTGGAAAAAGTGTGAGCAAACCGATTTCGAATTTCTTGTTTCTGGATGGTTTTGAATGAAGTGAGTATCTGGATCGACTCTGGAGATGCCAAGGAATGCAATGGAATCCACAAAATTGCTTGAGAACGGCTGGAAATAGGATTGCCAATTGCTTGAAGGTCACGGATTTTTGAGCTTGAATAAGGGTTCTTGAGTCAAAAATTTACCTAATCCGTGTGGTATGCATCACATATTTATATTGGATGGATTTGGGATTGATTTGGGAAAGAATTGATCAATAATCAATGATAATCAATCTTGATATTTTCATAAAATCAAATCTTCAAATTTTGGTCAAATTTCAATCTAATCTTCCCATATTGATCCAATTTCGAATTTGTCTGGCTTTCAATGTATTGATTGGATCAAAGAAGAAATAAAAATCAATCTTCCAATTAATTTTGATTTTATAATTATTTTCAAATTTAATTTGCATTTAAATGAATAAATTACAAATTAAATAGAAAAATAAATCAAAATTCGTGGCAATGGGCTTGGATACTCCTAATTGCATGAGGAATAAGCTAGGTTGAAAAAAGTAGGCCCATTTGCAAAAGATTTGATTTTTGAAGTATCTCTTTTGTGCATTCTTTCAAAATTGCCCAACTTGTGGATGGTGAATCTTGCTCAATTTTCCACATTTTGAGTATTCTTGGACTTTTGGAAAGCTCTAAGAGTCCTCTAAACAATGTCTTTGGTTTCATCTCAATTGAGTTACCATGCTCAATATATCTTCAAAACAAAAGTTGACTTTGTTGACTTTGAAAATGACCTGTAATGTTTTGAGCTATACCTCTCAAATGAAGCATTTTTGGACATTCTTGTGAGACAGTTGTAGAGAATTGAATTTCCTTCAAAATGAGCTTTGGTGGAAAATTTCGAGAAAGTATGAGAAAGTTATGATCACCAAAGTTCATTGACTTTTCACCAAACCCTAATTTAGAAAGTTTGACTTTGAGCAAATCTTGAGTTTTCTTGATGAATCATGATCAACCCTTGATCAAATGATGAATGTAACTTCAAAATGAGGATGTTGACCAAAAATTATGAAGTTTGATTGTATGTTGACCACGTTGACTTTTTGTCCAATACACCCGACAACCATTTGAGCAATTGCTCGAGGAAACTTGACTTGTGAGGCTTGAAACTTGACATGGAGAATCTTTGAAGCATATGAGGAGGCATGAAGGCCATTGGAGATGTTGGAATCCATCTTGACTTGAGAGATACTGTTCGCCAAGTAAAGGTGACGCCATTATAAGGACGTGAGTTGATCTTCTGCACGCAACGATTTAAATCTTTTGATTTGTTTATAAAGATGCCACGAGCATCGCTTTATTATTTTCAACACAAGAAAGATATTTTAATGATTATGAAAAAGGAAAGCTGAAATACCCTCAATTGATATTGGTATGTAACGACTAGCAAACTAGACATAACGCATCGGGGAGATTCCTATAGTGGGGATTGGTATATAAAGGAATAGATGGAGCACCCTAAATATATGTAGTTATCTACAGCTTTATATATGAATACATTTGATATGTTGTGTGTTTTTAATTGCTATTTCTATGATTGGGAAAGTTTCTCCTTGGATTTTAAAGAAGAGATTATGTGGATTCTAGGTTTTGTTATTATTGGCTCGCAAAGATCCTGGATCTTCCCATATCCTAGTGGGAATCTGGCTATCAGCCTCGGATCTGCAGTGGTTCTATGGTTTGTTTGGTCTCGAGGGAGATAGAAATTTGCCCGGCAAGGATGAGACCTTGGCTCACGTATTCTCAAGGATGTTGAGAAAGTCGTAGCAATCGTAGTTCCCACTTATGCTAGTGGAAAGCAACGGATGTTAGTAAGAGATGATAAATGTCATCTTAATGAAAATGTATCTAATCTATTCATCACATACATTTTGAAAAGTTTGATTGATTAAAATCTTTCATCGTAAGTATTAGGTGTTTTGCTTGAGTGTACAAGCTACCACTTACATGTTTAAGAAAGATGTTTTGAAAAGATGTTTGAATCTTTTAATCAAGTATTGTGTTTTGCTTGAGTGTACAAGCGCTACCACTTCATCGTTAAGAGATGTTTTTGTTTGAAAACAGTTTGAAAAGTTTGAAAAGTTTTGATCGTATGTGATGTGATAGATGAGATAATTCTTCCATAGAGATGATAGATGTCTAAATCTCAAGGAGAAATTGATGGATTAAAGGGATGCTTTTAAGAAGCCCGTGGGTCCTTGTATTGTTAGCCCAAGAGGAGGCATTCCGAGGGTCATCGGAGGTCCTTGTATGAAGCCAAGAGGAAGCTATAGGTATGGTCGCTTTGGCTTGAGGGATTTCACCGAGAAATCATCCTTTTCCGAATAGAGCAATTTCACCGGAAATTTTACTCTTTGGGAATTTGAAAGTGATTTCACCGAAACCATCCTTCGTGGTTCTATCTAGCTGGTGATTCTTTTGTATTGAAGCCCAAGAGGAGGTCAGTTAAGAGATTTCCGCCCTTTCATTGTATGATGCCCAAGAGAAGGCTAAACTCAATGAGGAGTTCTTTTGAACGGCCCAAGAGGAGGCTAACTCAACAGGGAGTGTTGTTTATATAAGCCAAGGAGGCTAACTCGCTGGGAGAGTTTCTTTGTACAAAGCCCAAGAGAACACCCATGCCGGGATAAGTTATCTTGTATGAAGCCCAAGGAGGCTAAACTCAACCTGTGATGAGTTGTCTTGTATGAAGCCCAAGCGGAGGCTAAACCTCAATTGGTGATGAGTTGTCTTCAGAAGCCCAAGCGAGGCTATAATGTGGGAACCTATTGATTAGTCTAATTGTTATGTTATTTTTAGATAGTTTGTATAAACAGTGTGTGTGTGTGTGATATGTATTCACTGTGAGTTTATGAAGGAAATATAAACAATGCATGATGTTTATTTCATGAGATATAAATGTCCTGGAAACAATTCAAACGAGCGAACTTGATTATTTACAAGTTTGAACTGTACAAGGAAATGAATATGTACACGAATCCAGTTTTTATGTATGCAAAGATGGATGTACATAGAGGGTCAGACTTACACCGAAGGAGGCCCATTGATTTGAAAGCTTCATTGTGGAATAATGCTCCTTTCAATACCAATGGTATTCAGTAAAATGTACAGATGAAACAGAAATGATTGATCAAAGTTTATCTCTAAAAAGTATTTTCAAAGAAAGAGTATCTGTGACATGTATGTATAAAAGTTTTGAAAGAAGTATCTCGTGTTATGTATGTATAAAAGTTTTGAAAGAAGTATCCATGTTATGTGATAAAAAGTGTTTGAAAGATGTATGACAAAAGTTTGATATGTACAAGGAAATATTATGTACATAAAAGAATGTTATGGGACTTACACTGCGGATGGAGGCCCATTGGTTTGAAAGAAGTTTTACTCAGAGAAACCTTCCTTTAGAACCAATGGATTCAACAGATGTAGACAAACGAATGAAAACAAATGAAAGAAATTTATTTATGTTTGAATATTAACAATGATAATTTGAATGTACAAATAAAGCTAAGTATGTACATAGGGTTGGGACTTACACCATAAGGGAGGCCCATGATCGATCGAGAAATTGAAGAAACAATTCAGCTTTTATCGCTTGAATTGGATCGATTATGGTAAAAGATGCAAGTTTTGATGAAAAAAAGTTTTGAAGAATGATTTGAAAATTTTGAAATGTTAAGTTTATTTATGAGAAGTTTTGAAAGAATCGGATCAAAAACTTGAAAATTCACCTTTTTAAGGAGGTTTGAAAAAGTTCGAACGCTGCTTTCGCCGATTAAAATTTAATCGATGAAATATTTTTTGATTTTTTGACATAATCATAAAATATGTATTAAATGACAAGTGTGCAAAAATCATCTCAAAATGAGAAGTTTTGATTGATTAAAAATTGTTGAAGTTTGATAAAAAACATGAAAATATGAAGTTTTGTGAAAATGAATGAAAATGGTCTCACGGGTTTTGAACCCATGACCTTTGAGGGACGCGTGTCAAAAGGAACAGAGCAAGCTGGGACCACCGAGCCAACGCGCTTGAATGTGTTAGTGGATTAAACACACGTAATATTATATTGATTATTTGAATTTTCAAAATCAAGAACACCAAGAACACGCGCCAATTTTCTCTGGTTTCGTGTTTGATTTTCGCTTAAATCCTTGCTCAAATCTTTGTTTTCAACCAAATTGAGTGAAACAAAATCAAACTTGATCGCTTTTTCCCCACGAATATAAGAAGTTGTTAATTTTATTTATTTTAAACCCTAATGATTTTGATTCAAGAACACGATGAACCCTAAAACCGATTTTTCAAATTAAATGATTCGTGGTTCATGATTGTTTGATTTTTTTAGGGTTAATCATTCTATTAGTGCGAAAACAAATGGCCAAGAGTTTTTCTCAATTGAATCAAAGGATTATGAGAACCAAGTTCGTTCATACCGAAAAGTGAAGATCAAACTGCTTTGCACTTCCAATGTGATTTCTCGATCCTTAGAGCACCAGCCATGTATGGATGGTGTATGAATGGTCCGCATATCCTGAATTGCTTGGATTGTCTTACCAAGTCACCCAAGCTCAAAATGCCAATGGAAATCGAGGTTAAGTTAAGGTGTTGTTGTTCTTGTTTTGAATCAACTCCATGATGCATATGGATTGTGTTGTGATGCTCACAACTCAAAGGAAACAAGCCTAAGTCTAAATTGATTGCTATATGTTTGGAAAGTTTGGAAAATGAAAAATGATTTCATTTTTAGCTTAGTACATGTTGATTTTAAGCTTGAATGAGTTTGTTAATGATTATGGAACATGTTGACACCAATTCATCATGTTTCAATCGATTTTTGAAAATGCTATGTTTGCAATTTGACATGAATTGTTGATTTTCAAGAAAGCTTGTATTTGTGGAATTTTGGTGTTGATTTCTCTTGAAATGGTGATCCTTTATAGGCCAAAAGTCTGAATTGTTAGGCAAGAAGTACATGGCATTTGGTAACTCAAAGCTTGCTTAAGGGGCAAGATTGTCCTTGGCAAAAAGGAAGTTCCTTTTTTACCATGTGCAAATTATTCAACTTGATCCATCTCAATTATCACTTACTGATGTTTATCAGCTTGATGAGTCATTTTGCAAGGTGGAAAGCTTCTAGAACAAGAAATGCAAAATGACCTATAATTGAAGTTTTGAACTTGAAAATTAAGTTTCATGAAGCCTTATGTTTCAATTTCAAAGTATAGCTAGCCTCCATGGATTTGAGTTCTTGGACATTTTGGAAATATTTTCCATGATCTACAACTTCATGTTTTGAGTTTTTCAAACCAATTGGAACTAGGTGAAAATGGCTTGAAGTTTGAAAAATGTGAAATTTCAACACTTAGAAATTTTCTAAGTATAGAAATTTTGACTTTTGTTGACTTTTCCAAATTCTTTGATTTTTTATGATCATGATGGATCATTTGAAGTATTTTGATGATGGAAAAGTTTTGTTTTGAAAATTTGACCAAAAGTCAAAGTTTGACTTTTCTCGTAGTATGAAATTTCATCAAACGCTTCAAATCGATCATGAATTCCGTGAACCTCTCGTGATGTTTTGAATCCGTAAATTAGGTCAAGATGTTGTATCTAAGATATAATGACCAATCTCATCCAAAAAAGTCATTATTGCTAAAAAATGAGAATGCCTATGCTCGACCAAAACCCTAATTGGTCGATCCTCGATCGATCAATGAGAAAAATGGATATCCGAGGATCGAAGGTCATGATTTGATCAAGATAGATCAAATGGAGGAGAAAATCTCAAACCCTAATTGGTTAGCACTTGAATCGATGAAAATCATGAAACCCTAATTTTGACCCGTGAATGCTACACCCGATCAATGCCGCTTGAATCGTTAGTTATGTGCAACGATGCAAATGTAAGTGGTATATTAGGTCAAAATTTGGGGTATGACAGATGCCCCTATTTAAGTTTCTTTAACCTGAGAGATGAAGATGAATATCTTTGCTTTTGATAGTGTAAAGAGACTTAAATATCGTATCACGCAAAATTGGACCTAAGATACCAAAAGATGCGATGATGCAAAATGATTGCAAAAGTTTCACCCAAAGGATATCAAAGAAATGACATGAGGGGAAAAATTGTAAAGACGTCTCGTTGGAGAGAGAATGATTCGTGATGTGAATGTTTGTTTCGCTTTGGAAACAAAATACCTTCCGTCAAAACAAAGATGGTAAGATGATATTACCAATTATCACCCCGATAGTTTATGGTAATGGTTTTAAGATGTTACCAATTATCAAGTGATAACTATAACAAGGTAAATCTTTGAATAGGTTGCTGTACTACCTTTTGTGAGTAACAGATAGTGTTCTTATCCGTGAATGAACCGAGAGAAGTTAATCAAGACATTGTTCCCTGGATGATTATCTCACCGGGGAATGTAGAGAAGAAAATGCATTTCTGCTTTGGGGACTTTGCCCGGAAAAAGGAAGACATATCCTTCTGTTTGGGAATACTCCGCTGGGGAAACAAAGAAAAGTATCTTTCTCGTTTTGAGATATTCTCATTGGGATATGATATACTGTATGAGTATATATAACCGCTGATTGGAAGCAAACATTTTGAGAGATGCAAAATGCAATGAATGATGCTATTATGTATGAATGTCATGAATGTTATATGCATGCTAACAATACTTGACAAAACACTAAAGGGATATTTGAGAAAGGATCACACATGCCTCGAATAACAAATACTGTGAAAATTGCAAAGAATGGTGCATATTCACTAATGAAGAATTTGAGTTGCATGCTTAAACTTCCCGAGAAAGTCATTCTATTGGCAACTCGACTCGGGATTTCTTTTGGAGAAGAATACCGTCCTTTGATGATTTCCATGAGGAGAAGATCAACAGAAGCAAGTTACTACTCCTTCGGGATCAAACACTTTGGAGAAACTGTTGGTTATTTCCGTGTCCATAATTCAAAGGAAATTTTGCTTTTGTTTCAAAATTTTGAAGTAAAATTCATTTAAAACATTTTAGTTTCAAAAGTGATTTTCACAATAAAAGCGTTATTTTGCAAAATGTAATAAAGTAGGAATTGCAAACAAAAGGCACAAGGCTCAAATTTATTGAATAGAATGGTAATCAAAAGGCGTGATTCCATGAACTATTTACAAAAGTCGAAATGATAATTTATTAGGAAAAGGCTACATTGAAAGCAAATAACCACTACTATCCCTAACAACTTTGAATTCCAACCGTGCTTGTTCGTCAAGAGTTGATTGAAGATCCGCTGATGGAAGATTCTTCATGGACAAAATATGATCGACCGCAGCTACTTTGTCGCTTGTATCCTTGTTTTTGCCTAGATCGCTTTTCGTGTTTTCGATCTATCGTGATAATTTCGCTTATTGTCTCTAATTTTTGCCCGATCGCCTTTTCGTGTTTTCAATCCACCGAGACGCTATTTTTGCCTAAGTCGCCTTTTCGGTTTTCGACTTACCGAAATGTCTTTTGTTTTTAGACAAAGTATTTTTGATCACAAGATTCACAGGTACGGGAGTTCATCGTCCATGGTTGGAGAGTCATAGCACCGCCAGAGAAGCTTTGACGATGTATGGGCCTTCGTAATTAGGAGTCCATTTGCCTAGAATCTTGAAAAGACAAAATCTTTTAAGCACGAGGTCGCCTCAATTCACGAGGCCTGACCTTTTGTCGAAAGTTTTTTCATTCTTCTTGATAAAGTTGTCCGTGACAAGAGCGGTCGCTTTCTTCAATTAAGTTCAATTGGTCGTATCTCGCTTTGACACCATTCAGCCTCGATAACTTAGTTTCCATGAGAACTCATTGACGGATCTCAACTCTACGGGAGCACTGCCCATGCCGTATACTAGAGAAAAAGGAGTTGCCCTCGTTGAAGTGCGATCGAGGTACGATACCCATGCAAAGCAAATGGCAGATTTCATGCCGCCTTGTAAGTGATGACCATTTTCCTAACGATCTTTTGATGTTCTTGCAATGCCCAATGTACTGCTCATCTTTGGCCTAGTAGGAGATTTAGTTATGATGCTCAATCAATTCCCCACACGCTCTTTCATCATTTTTGTTCAAGTTAGATCCATTGTCGTGAATGATCTTACTTGGAATTCCATATCGGCAAATGAGGTTGTTCTTGATGAACCTCACAACCACTTGTCTTGTGACGCTACGTAGACGCTTTCACCCATTTGTGAAGTAATCAATAGCCACTAGACGAAGCGATGTCCGCTGACGCTTTTGGTTCAATCTATCCAATCATGTCAATGCCCCACATGGAGAAAGGCCAAGGAGAAGAGAGAACGAGTAGTAGTCGGAGGCACATGGATCTTATCTGCGTGAGATCCGCACTCAGACATCTTTTGACGTGTTTGCAGCAATCGATTCCATCGTTATCCAATAGTATCCTCGCTTTAAGATCTTTCTCGACATTGCATGCCCATTTGAACGGGTTCCAAGGACCCTTCATGCACTTCATGGATGATCGATCGCTTTGTCTGCCGACGATCCGAAAGCGTAACCATGTCAAGTTTCTTTTTGTATAATATCTTCATCGAGGAAGAAATTTCGGAAAGCCTCCTTAGAGTTTTCTTTATCCTTGTACGATGCCCCAGTGGGTACTCTCGTGTTGAAGGAAACGTTGATGTCGTGGAACCACGGCTTATCGTCAAGACCCGCTCACTGCAAAATACATATGCAGTCTTTCAAGGCGTCCGATGTAATTCTAGGCATATCATTCCAATCATTGACTTTGAATAGGAAGATAGAGTATCCAAGGCGCTCCGCCATCCGATTTGATCTCGAGGATATGATGCGCTCAACTTTGTTGAAGAAAGTCAACAACCGCCTTGCATAATCTCTCGAAGAATTAGACCAAGATGATGAGTTTCATACTTGTCTTTGATTGATTGATCAAGGGCCGAGTCTCCATATATATCAAGGATCTTGATCCTCAAGTCGATGGCTTCTTCGATACCCATGATGCATGCTTCATATTCACGTTGTTGGTGCAATCAAAAAGCAATCATGGAAAACGGATATGGAACCCTGAGTAATGATGACCGCCCAATTCCATTGCTAAAACATTTACGCCCATCAAGACTAGCCCCATCCGATTCTCGATCCGTCCTTCTCCGTAGCGCGTTCGTCACAATCTTTCATCTTCAAGTACATAACATCCTCGTCTGGAAAATCAAATCAGAGATGGTATTCGGAGGGCCGATAAGCCAAGTGATCAGCGAGAATGCTTCCTTTAACCGCTCTCGAGCGCGATCGATGTCATATTCGATAGTAGCATTTGCCATCGAGCGATTCTCCCGTTGTGCTTTTCAAATACGCATTGATAGGATCCATTTGGATATTAACCAAGTCGTGTGATTGATCATGTATTGAAGACGCGAAGCCCATACCAAAGCGCAAAGATGTTTTCTCGAGCATGGAGTAACGAGTTTCCTGTGAATTTTACTGTGTAGTAGATGGCATGCTCCTTCACTGCTTTCGCCTTGTTGTCCAAGCACGAGCCCATGGACTCTTCTAGTACGGTAAGGTAAATGATCAATGGTCTTCCACCTGAGGGATCGATTGAGGTTCCGATGTATTCCTTGATACCGCCGAATGCTTTGGCAATCTTCTGTCCACACCACCCTTTGATCTTTATGTAGAAGTTTGAATATCGCCCACATGTGAGCGCCTATCCGAGAGATAACCGAGATGTAATTCAACCGTCCAAGAAACTTTACTTGCTTTCCGTACGTGTGTAGTATTTCTAATAATTCCTGACTTTGTCATCGACTTCAATTTCTTGACCGACGATGAAACCTAGGAGTTTTCCTGATCTTACCCCAAAGGTGCATTTGTTAGGATTCGTGGAGTCGAAACTCCTTAGTCAAACAACTTTAAGAGATAGTCTATATGTTCCCTTCGTCGACTTTGCTATCATGTCGCCCACGAGACCTCATCTCTTTGTGCATCATATCATGAAAGAGAGTAGTCATTGCCCTCCTAAGTTGCGCACCGCATTTTTAATCCAAATGGCATTACCTTTGAGCGTGTTGCGCCCCAAGATGATAGATGTCTTCCATGTCTTCGGAGCCATTCTCGATCCGATTATAACCAGAAACCATCCATGAAGGAAAAGACGTTGAATTTGGCAAGACTATCCACTAGCATGTGTGCGCACATGGAAGTGGGAAATCGCCTTGACTAGCTTTGTCTTTGATCTCGGTAGTCACACACATTCGACCTTTCCATCTTCTTGGATACGGTACTATGTTGGCTAGCCATTGAGGATACCTATGAGACAAGCCACGAGCCGCTTTTGAACTTCCTTTTGATTTTCTCACCATTTCAGGATGAACTCCTCGCTTTTGCTTAATCGGACATTCCGGTTTTAACGGCAAGTGATGCCTACTACTGGTATCCAAACCCGCACGTCTCCGGTAGGACCAAGCAAATACATCAACGTATTCTTTGAGAAGACTTACTGCTTTCCTTTGACACCGCTGGAGTGAAGTCTGATATTTACTTCTTTGCGCCTTCCTCGTAACCCAAGTTAATTACTTCTAGAGGTTCTTGTGAGGTCGAATGATCCTTTCTCGTGCTTTTAGCAACTAGAAATTTCATCCGGATCTCTTCAACTTCTTCTTTCTTCAAAGAACCTCAAGTGGGATTTCAAAGTTGAGAGAGCGTAGTTACCGTCAATGGTTTGTCCATTTGTTTAATCTGCATTTTGATTTATGTCGATAAAAAGTTTTTATCATCATCATTTTTTGAAAGTGTTTATTAATTTTCATTATGATTTTTTTTTTTATCCTGTTTTTAGGATTATCATTTCCAAAAGGGTAAAATGAAAATAAACAGAGAGTGGAAACAAAACAACGATTTTATTTATGTTTCACAATATGAACAAGGCCCTAAAATACAAACTCATTTGTTCAAAAAGACAAAGAGAAATTATTTAAAAGCTAAACCCTATAAACATCTCTTCGCTTTGGGCAATGTAGTAGTTCAAAACAAAAAGCAAAGATAAACTACTTAGAGCTATGAACATTAGTCCTAACTTCAATGTGTTTCCAATAGTGACGAACTCCTTGAAGTCGAGGTACCTGCAATTTTCCGCTTGTTTAACCTGAGTAAACTTTGATTGTCGGGTCGAGCAGTGCTTGAGGACTCGAACGATGGCCTTTGCCTTTGGTGCATAAAGCGATCTTCTTGATTAATGATCGAAGTATGAGAGATAGCTCACCTCCTCGTTGATCTTTGTGTTGAATACCGGGATGTCTCTTCCGCCGGAGAAGAGATTCGTTGTCGCCGACACTTTCCGTGATCGTATCCTCGAATCATACTCGATCTTCAAAGTGATCATGTTGATGTAGTGGTAACCGTGATCCGCTTGGTGAAATCCACTGACGTGTTGGAAACAGAGATCTTCATTTGGGATCATCCGTTGGATTAGTTTGAGAAGACGAGTATTCCTTTCCGATTACTAGGCTAAAGTCATCACCCATCCCTGGGTCGATATCTTCAATCCGATTTTGAGCTTTCACAGAAAGTATTTCACCATGTAGTTGTATTTGCCACTTGGTTCTCCCAAGGTATCCCAAACTTCAAGCAGTGGACCTGTGGATTTTCATGTCTGCAGGACATGTCTTTGAATGATCAACGGCATATGATTCCTCCCAGACACACTGTGGCTATTCAACAAGTGTACTCTTTTCGTGATCGATGGATCATCTTCACCTCTTCAATGGTTACAACATTAACTCTCATGGGTATTGTAGAGAAACCCGTGAAATACTTTCTTGATTTGGGAAGTGCTTCATCTTTCTCTTTGTTTTGTAGAATACGGTGTGAACCCGAGTCCCGCTTCGTTTCATTTTTTGTGTTTGATAACTTGTCCTCATCCGAGTGCTGCCATCTTTCACCATTTGTGCCACTTTATGACGAAGAGATAGATGATCTATTTTAGTAGTTCTTCTAACGGATTTTCCGGGAGATGCGCGCTCAAATGTCATTAGCAGAAGGATGAAGAGAAACCGATAGATGACTTACAAGTAAAGCTTGTTCACCGATGGTCACCAACTTTCCACGCATCGTGAATTTTAATTTCGATGGAGTGGTTACCGCCATGCATCGTGGATCCAAGGTCTTCCTAGCAAGCAACTATACGCAGTCGGTACGCCCAGCGATTTGAACGAATCTTTGAGTGTGAGGGCCAATTGTCATCGAGATCAACTTCCCCAATCGACTTTCTCGATCCATCGAGCTCTTACTACGATGTCGTTGAACTCATGATGCTCCTTTGTAAGCTAAACGAGCGAAGGCCGCTTTGGCATTACGCTTAAAGACGAACTCGATCCACCAATACATTGGATAGTGGAATCTGACCGGCAAATCATCGAGACGTGCAAGGCCAAGTTGTGATCTTTTCCTTCTTCCCAAGTTCTTCACTAAACCCCATTGCAGCAGGTCATATGTTGAGACGATCCTCCAAATTGGTCTCGTAGTCACATCGTGATCCACATAAGCCTCGGTCTAGTATCTCATCAAAGCTTCTGCAGCCAGTTAAGGAGCATGAAATTTTGAAGGAGTCTCAGATCATTGGTTCACGACTATACGCTTTTCTTGATTAGTTTCAAGATCTCAGTCAAAGTTCGAAATATGTTGGTTCCATCGAGAACCAATGTTTGTACTGTTAACAATGGGAATCGTTAGGACTTTTATATGTTAACTCGGTTTTGCTTTAACACAGAGCTGAAGGCATTTTGGTGGCAATGGAGCGTGAACTCGCCCACTTCGCTGCTACTCGTCCGATTGCTATATTGACATTAGAATGGAAGAGTAGTAATGGTTTTCTTCCCATCCTCTATCAAGGTTGCATTATAACGGGTAAGGAATTGCCTTAGCAGAACCTGCATTTTAACAGACTGTGGGCAATCACCAAAGGAGATGTTGGAATGTTGGAAACCACTGTAATGACTTTCCACGCATGTCGGAAACGGATCACAACGCTTATCTGGGATTTTCCGAGTTGATATCTCGAGCTAAAAGCTCATGAAAATGCCCTATCAGATTTAATATCTCGCCTTCGAGAGATTTGTAAATCACCAATATCTAACAAATGCCTAATATCCTTCTTATGGTAGGACATCCATGAATATTCTGAGCAGATATAGCAAGTCGATAATCATGCTTGTGGCGTGCTCAGCACTGTGAGCTTTATGAAGATGCACCAAGTTTCC